>JABJVR010000952.1:0-20086 GCA_025773905.1 Chitala chitala
CCCTCGCGCTAGACCCACAGCCACCGACCCCGCGCGCCAGAGCCAGAGCGCGAGAGAGAGAGAGAGAGAGAGAGAGAGAGAGAGAGAGAGAATATAAAGAATAAACACCTTCCGGGCAGTGGCTCTGTCATTAGTCACTGCCTCCTGGCTCGCTGGCCGATGCGTGTTTCGCGGTTTCTTCCCTCGTTCGTTTTGTTTCCGTTCGAGTGACAGCGGTGCTACACAGCGCCAGTGCGACATATACATTTGTAATTTCACGTCATTATTTATTGCATTAATATGCTAGGCTTTTCGAGCAGTGGAGATGTTTATTTTAACCCTCACACCACCCACTTCCAAGTCGTTGATTATTATTATTATTTACAAAATAATAGTTACTGTATGTGAAATTGTATGACCCCAGATCCTGCACATCTGACACTATTCATAACCTGATGGTTTTCTTCATTAGACACGGGGGACATCTGTCAGTAATAGGGTTCACAGTTGAATGAGACGTAAATGTATTCAGTTATGCGCATCGAAATTTTGCATACAAATATATATATATATATATATATATATATATATATTTTTTTTTTTTTCCTCATATTTGAAGGAGAATATGATCTGTTCCTGCTGTAATGTTGGTACACGTAGATGCGTGTTATTGACGGTCGGTATGGTCTCGGAGTAGCCGCAGTGGATGTCCTCTGTATGACGCATTGACCTACATTTTGTTCCAACTGCCCAGCGGAAGTGTTTCATGTGCTCTGTGGAGCGACGATCTAATGGGAAAAGTATCACCACTTCAGCTGCAGACTCCATTAAGACTAAATATCGCATGAACATTGAAAAAGGTCATAAAACCGCATTTTGTAGGGGTAATCAAAATATAGTACTGGAAGACGTAAAGTAAGCAAAACGTCTTCCAGCCAATAAGATATTATGGAAGTATTTATTTATTTATTTATTATTATTATTATTATTATCGTTCATAGACTACAATATTTTCAATACTTAGTGTTTATTTTTGTTCAGGTGTGTTGACTCTCGTTTGACAGGCAACTGATCTTAGATTGATTGCATTCATGGTTATGAAAAAGTTATCATCCATCCATCCATTATCTCAACCGCTTATTCCTGGTGAGGGTCACGGGGAAACCTGGAGCCCATTCCAGAGCACATAGGGCACAGGACACCCAGGGTGGGGTGCCAACCCACCACAGGGCACACACACACAACGGGCAATTTGGACACACCAATCAACCTAACCTGCATGTCTCTGGACTGTGGGAGGAAACCGGAGCACCCGGAGAAAACCCACCAAACACAGGGAGAACATGCAAACTCCACGCACACAGAGCCAAGGCGGGAATTGAACCCCAGGCCAGGAGGTGCACAGCGACAGTGCTAACCACCACGCCACCATGCCGCCGAAAAAGTTATCAGTGAACATGATAAATTGATATTTCATCATAGTTTGCCTTGCCAGATATGTGTTACATGTTTTTTTGTTTTCTTGTCTTGATTTTTTGTTAGATATGCAGTGTATGTAAATGTTGTTTTAAGTGAGCTAATCTCTGAATAAATAGGCGAGGTATCCAATATTGAGTGTGTAACATAGTTCAAAGTTCAACACATGCCCTTCTTATCTGCTTTTTGTTCCTGGTTCTACAATCTGATCTACAGACTCCTTCGTTTTGCAAACATCGACACAAATTTTTAGTTTATTTGAAAAGACCGCAATTGCCTGAGGTTCCAGTGCTGTTGGATACTGAGAATGAATGACCACTAATCTCCTGCTCACTCATGCAGGGGTGCTGAGAGTTAAATCAAGTGTGGATTTGATTACATTTTAGACTTGAGCGAGGTAGCTTTCTAGAGAGCTTATTGGAACAGTCCAAAAACATCAGCCTTTAAATATCCAGCACTTCTTTTAGAAGACACAATACTAAGGCAGTGCTCAATAACTTTGTAAAACTCAGAAAGTATATCTGGAAGTTTAGTCATGTCAACTGGACTTCTTTCTCCTTTACGCAGAAAAGTTTCATCTTTTACCAAAAAGCTTCTTCAGTCTGATGGAAGTGGGGAAGATTCTATCACTATGTACCTATCAGGGTAGCAGGCCACACCCGTTCCTGACTCAGTAGTGTAAGAAAGGTGAGGTTAGAGTCGTAAAGAATAGGGAGTCGTTTCGTATGACGACCAATGACTGAATAAAGGGGGGTATTTGTTAGGTATGGCCCTCCTGATGGATATGTGAAAAGGTGTTGATCTTCCTTGGGATGGATGAAATAGCAGCATTCCAGATAACCTCACCTGGACGACTGAGAATCTTCATAGACATCTCAGAAAGTAGAGATTATTATCAATACAAGATTGAACAGTGTCTTGACAGAGAAGAAAAGGTCTGGATCTCTAAAGATTCATACTGAATATGTTGAAATTGCACGTAAGAAGTCTGTCTAACACTGAGATGTGGTTTTGTTTTGTTTAGTATATAACATGCATGGTAGTTTGAAGGCCCCGTGTACAATATTACAATGTATATGGTTGGCTGTGCCTATATAACGGTCATGAACTTGCTATTGTAATGAAGCTGAAGCATCATTTTTCTGGTCTTTGACCTATAGTAGGTCAATCCCATGGGTGTTAATCTCATCAGTGTTATATAAACCCACTCGCAAAGCTCCCACAGTGACTAATCGGACAGCAATTGCATTGAGTTATCGGACCTTTAGCAGACCGTCTGTTATTGTCATTTAAACAACGAAACTACCTTAGATGATGCAGTAAAGATTACACAGTGCCGGTTTGAAATGTGCACGCTCCTTATTTCTCACTGTGACAAATGCACACGGAGCTCCGCGTCTTCTTAGGAGACACCTGTTTAAATAACCGCCTCACAGATGCGCTGAATCGCATCGTCAGCTGCTGGCCCTCCTGTGGCCCCCCCCTCCCCCATCGTGACTAGCCATAACAGATATAGCGTATAATAGGTGGCACAATAATTGTAGCAGATGTTCTCTTGTTGACTTTTTGCATTTATGTAATTAACCTCAAATGTACTTTCCCTTCTGTCAAGCATACCTTTATGTAAGACTGTAATTGTTGAAGTTGATCAGTAAGTAATCTGTTCTCGGTTTGGAAGAGTTTGTAAAATATTTTTTGAGACCGTTCTCCTTCTTGTCATATGAAAGTTTCACATTAGGACAATGGTTTTAATATATTTCCACAGTTCTCTTTTTCAGCATGTATTTTTAGGTGTTTAGCTAATGTCTTTTACTGTCTTTCACGTGAAATGATGATGCTACTTATGGTAGGCAGGGCCTAAACGGTTAAATATAACTTGAGTAGAGACTTTGTTTTCTAATGGTTAATCAAATGTAACTGCAAGTAATGTCTTTTGTCTTTTGCCCTTATTATTGGTAAATGGACACAGTAGTGAGGAATCTGTGCTCAAACTGCAGTAAGATAAGCGATGCAGAATCTCTTATCTACCAGCTGCTAGAACAGCTTCATGTTTTAAAGCACATTTATGCTTCATTGAGTCCTGCTGGATAAAGAAATGGATGTGGTCAAGGGATTTTCAGCTTAGATCAGCTGTGTTTGGGTAGCCCCACACTCCACATGACTGCTAGAATGAGACAGAATGAGAACAAGCAGTTGACTTGAACTTTTGTGCAGTATTATTACTGAAAGTGTGACAAAAGCTAAACAAATGGGGGGAAGGGGGTAACAAAAATTCCCTAGTAGGTACAGGAGAATCTGTGATGGGTTGGTGCCCTGTACAGGGTGTCCCCAGCCTGTACCCCAGGCTGCCTGGGATGGGCTCCAGGCCACTCGTGACCTGAATGGGATAAGCAATTGTGTAACAGATGGATGGATGGTTGGCACTGGAGAATAGGTTCTAATTCAACTGCATGCCCGGCCGTTTGGGCATGCAGTTGAATTGTATATTTACTCAATTCATAATAAAGTCTATAAGTATTATTAAAATTACAGCAGCGTCCTTTACCTAAAACCTTCAGAGTACAGGGAACTACATGACAGCTGAACCACTTGTAGGTGTGATGGGCACATGAAAGGTGAAGTTCCTTTGGCTGCATGTTTCACAACTGGAGTAGTGCACAAACCTCAGTGCAGTAATGTCTCTGGGATCACGAGTTAGTACTCCACCGTTTTGCTGCTGTTATCTCCTGGCAAGAAGCCAGCATCTCAAGAATTCAACCTGAGTCTTCAAATGGAAAACAGCTGATGTGTCGATTTGGCATGGCCAGAAACATTTCTATGGATCTGTTTGATGGATCTACCACAGGAAACTGTTGAACCATAAATAGTGCATTTATAAACGTTTGCAAAGAGAGGATTCTGCTTTACTGTTCTTAGCAAGAAGCATATTATACTGTAACTTTTAGTGTAGCTGCTAGTTCATGTATACTACTACATACTGTGTATTTAATATAATGGGTTATGATTGTGCTTTTAGTGCACAGAATCTGAAGTACATGTGCAGTGAATATCTAGGCCATTAATTTTTATTTTTAAACCTTTTAAATGGAACTGTGCATTAGTGTTTTATAAGATTTAAAAACTCAGATGATTCACTGGATCTCATCAAATATGAATCGTCTTTCCTTTCGGTTGCTAATTATCACATATCATCTTGCATAGCATGATATTTAAATGTATGCTGGTTCTTATTCAATCGGGTCAAGAGGCAACGTAGCGAACTGAAAAAGAATTATGAATGATATAGGTAAGAACATAAATTTTTACACATATGTTTGTCTTTTAGTATGTCTTGTTAAATGTATAAACACATTTTTGATGAGAAATGAGAGCTTGTCTTCTCTTTTGTTTGTGGCCTCTGTCAGAAAGAATATGGCATTCATGAATTAACTTTATTTTTAGCTGCCTCAGTCTGGGAGCCACTGATGCACAGTTTTGATAACAAATAAATCTGAACTGTGCTTCTTAGTTTGCAGTACATTTAGCAGGTAGCAGGTGGTGTGCTCATTAGCCACATAAACCTGTCTCCAAGGTGCAGGATCGTGTCTTGGGGACACTGCAGTTGATCACCTTTTCCTCGTCTGAATGTAAATAAAACACCGAGATTAAATCAAGTGTGAAACGTGAATAAAATGCTTTGTATTAAGGCATCGGTTGAGGTTACAAGTAGAGGTCGATTGTTTAGGGTGGATTCTTCAGACAGCTGTCATGGCGGTGTTAAGGGAGCGTGAAGAGCAGTTTGACAGGCAGCAGTCTGTTAGTTGGTGTGTGTGTATGTGTGTGTGTGGGGGTGGGGTCACATCCTCCTCATGTCATCTTTTAACTCTGAATGACGATGTACTAAGGCCCGATGGGGGCCAAGGACCACTGAACCAGGTAATCCGACTATGCTTGGCTGAGGGGATTTAAAATGCAGAACGAATGTGGAATTCCAAAAAACAGCTCCGATTGTAAAATAAGTTTCCAAAAATGGCAGACTAGACTAAATGGTAAACAAGCAGATAAAATAAATAAATAAACAATCCCCAGAAACGGCATTTCGTAAGAGCACAAGGTGGAACTTCTAATCACTTGTAGCGACAAGGAAAATTCGGGGAAACCACAAATAGGTACACAGTATCGTTATAACACAGCTTGAATGTTAAACATAGCAAAAAAAACACAGTTACTACATAACCTATTTGTTCATACATGACAACGCAATTCACAATGGAGACCGTATCTGTCTGTACCTCAGCTTTGACCTGATTTTAAATGTACAAACACTGCATATTTTTCAACCAACTTTTCTCTGCTTTCAAAATGACACATGAACACATGGTGCCTAATCTAATGTGGCAGTTTAAGTATTCAAAATCGGCCCTTTGTCCACTGCCACTGACTCACCATATGATCAGATGTTTTATCTCAGCGATGACGGTATGCTCTTTGCATACGTCTTATGTGTGTACAAATTGAATATGATCACAGGCTGGACTTTATACAGAGGAGACGCTCTGAATTAAAAAGGAAATGTTCTTTATTGATTCAAACTTAGTGATTCAGTAACACAAATGTTCCATGCTGTAAACTTTGAAGGCACTGTGTGATTCACCAGTTCACCACACAGTAACTCCTTAGGTAATTGTGGGGTGTGGGGGTGAGTTGCCATTCAGGGTAGGAGTCTTGCACAAAGTCGTACGTTTTAAACGGTAAATATTAAGGGTGTCATCAGCTAACCAGTTAACCGTTAACTAGTGCCTTCTCAAAGCCACAACAGCTACAGTATTAGATAAAGGGAGCTCTTTTGTTGAAAGTTCAGCCCTTTACTGTGCATGATGCAGATGGTTTATAATGCACAATGGTGTTCAAACTGAGCAGTCCTCCCACGCCAAACAAAACCTTTGACCATCATTTGGCCTTTGTGTAGCCATGACAAGAGAGGTTTTATTACTGGACCAGTTGGTACAAGCTCTGTCTGAACAATGAGCTTGGCAGGGTGCCCGTACTTGGTCATTCGAGCCTGGTTTGTGTGTGTCTGTACGTGTTCCTGTACATTCAGCAAACCAGCTGCTTAAAATCCAGCGTCATACAGGACATGCTACAACCCTGCACACCTCTTTGTTTGAGGACTGTAATGCTTACTTGTCTGCTAGTTGTTCTTGGCTGATAGTATGCTGCTTTATGAAAACTCTTTTGACCTTTTGTTCCCCTGCTAGGACACTGAGTTACTTATTTTCAGCTCATGAGAAATTTCTGACATTTATTAATCTGTCTGCTGCTGTTCTGCAGAGGGGCCGCCATAGATTGCAGTAGAGAAATAGGACAATAACAAACCGTTATTTACGTCCTATATGAGATGTGGTATGTTCCTGAGGCAGAGGCTTGCACTGTAAATAAACTTGCATTTTGTTATCCTATGCTTATATCAAAATAAATAGAAATGTAACATGTTAAAAGTACATACAATTTCCATACAACAGTTCTACACATTATACAATTAATTTGAACATGCCATTATAATTATTTTATCATTACTAGATGTACGAGGAATTTATCTATTTGTGGACATTTTACATGAAGCTCTTAGGGCTGATCTCATGGTTTAGTCAGTTTCTGAGCATCTGATAAGACCACCTGTGAAATGCTTTGCCAAAGAAAAATAATAAGATTGATACTGGATCTAAGAAGCACGAGACTGCGATTCCTGTCAGAACAGGAGCAAACCTCTTTTCTTGGGCGCCACAAAAATGAGGAAGGAGGAAAGTAAAAGCAATGGGAACGGCCTGCTCACTCCGCCCCAGTGTAGCTTCGCTCGTTTCTTTTTGTTCCGCTTGTCTCCAGCAGGTGAAAACCTTCAAGCTTTAAACTTATCTCAAAGTCCACGCCACGCCTCAGACTTATGTTTGACCACCGTGTCAAAGAAGAGTCACGTTTGTCCTTGGTGGAACCAACCAAAAAAAAAAAGGAAAAGAAAAGAAACGAAACTGAAGTGACAAGTCATTACTGCCTGGGAGGTTTGCTGTTTTGATAAAAATAAATAAATGTTTGCTGATACAAGCTCACGCACTCAGGGAGGCGTGGCGGCAGTGAGGTGTCTGCCGCATCTCCTGTCCGCAGTTTAATTTCCCTCTGGACATCCAACTCCCCCGCCGCTGCTCTGTAATGATGCAGCAAAGTAAATAAAAAATGTCCCAGTCAGGGTTCGCCAACAGTTTTCACCTTTTTAAGTGAACGCAAACACACCTCTGCATTGCTGCAGGACAGAAGTGAATTTTCATCTTGACAACGCCTTTTCTCACATTCGGCCCCACTTACATAGCGCACAGTCATATGCTTAACCCTTTGTACGAGCTCTAAAATATTTTGTCAGTGACTTTTAAAATACAATATTATAGTTTTTAATAATAGCTTGTCTTTAAGAACCTCTGGCAAACTATTGCTTTATATAATAAACAAAAGCACCTAGCAGATCAACCACACCACAGTAGAGTAAGAAAACGCACTAGGTAATGTGGGCTGCATTGGAACATGCGAAAGGAAACAGGTCAAAGCTATAACAAAAGACATTTTATAATTGTGCTTTTGACCAACACACAGTCATAAAGCAGTAAGATACAAAAGCCACTTCAAAAGAATATGTAAAGTCAAACAAAAAAACAACCGAATGGCAGAGGAAGGTTAAACAGTGCTTCAGTGCTTACCATGCAGTTGAACTTTAAGCATGAAGTCTTTTTGTCGGATAATTGACATCTTATATCAGTGCAGTATAAATTGGCAGTTAGTGAGTAATGAGTGAGTGAAGACACATCTCTTCAGGGAGCGCTTCAAAACTTGAAACCTCGCCTTATCATCTACAGTATGCTTCCTTTTGCTCCATTGTTGCAAGGCTGTTTGTACATGTTTCTCTAGTTTATACAAGACTGTACATTTCCCTTTACTTGTATGACTTGTGTGAGAATTGCTTGACTTAATCGTGTGCACTTTGATTATAGGACAGCACTTACTGTTAGATTCTCTGGTACTGTTTGACCTCGTTTGTGACATGCATATGTACTATTATTCATTGTAAGTCGCTTTGGACAAAGGCTTTGGCTAAATGAATAAAATGTGAATGTGAGTACTGAGCAACATGAGGAAGGTGTATTTGTATAGCTCTGTATGTTTACATGCCACTGGGAATGGACCCGTGGAGACACAGGACTCTGTCCAGCACCGGGACAACACACACAAATGAACAGCAAAGAAATAGAACTTTAAAATCCACTCAGGGGATCCCCAAGTCATTCAGAGCTAATAGGACCAAGGAGAAACCTCAGGACTGCAAACTGATATGGACCCTTAATACTCACCAGCAATGAGGAGCTGTCTCCTTAATTCCAACAGAATTTTTCCAGAAACTCTGTGAGCAAAGGCAGTTACACCAGCTAAAATATCAGCTGGATCTTTACAAACTGGAGTGCGGGTAAACATTTTCAACTTTAAATAAACGATTAGAGATAAGTGGTAACAGTGATGGAAGGTATATTTTGACTAGGAAAAGATCTGGAACTGGGTATGGGGGGAGTGATAAGTTTACATCTGCCAGGGAGAAAGCATGAATGGCTATAGACAGGCAGGACGAGAAGCAGTTACTCCAGGCAGCAAATGAACCAAGGATGCGTGTGTGACTGTTGAAGCACTTGATCAATGGATTCTATTTTGTTCTGAAGGATAGGGAGGATTCTTATTACAGGGGCCTGAGGAGATAGCGAGAAGAAAATCATCCAACGCCCTTAACAGTGTGTTGATGGCAGAGGGAAGATCCCGGGGGTTAGTATCTCCGTTAGATGTGGTAAACAGTCAGGGTGGAGAGAGTGCATCTTTACGAGGGATAAATAAGCTCTGCTGTTGCTTTAAAGGGAAATCCACCTGGATATCAGTATTTTGGTTACCTAGACAGGAGCTCATGGCTAGCTTTATGAGCTAGTCAGAGGGACAGGAGAAAGAGGTTTTTGTGTAAATGTCCAAGATGTATTACAACAGGAGGTTTACTCATTTATAGCCTGAAAGTTATTGTTTCATCAAGCTCATTGTTTGGCCGTAATCATCAAATCTGTACTGGTTTTGTAACGGACACTGGTGGGAGCCATAAAGACAGACATGTACTTCCAGTCCCATCACTCAGAGCAAGAAACGAAGGCAGCTCTTTCAAAGCGCTGCTGTTAAATTTAGCTTTTTGTGTCCCTGATTAGTTTTTTTGTGCCTTATGGAATAGTTTATGACACTAGCAATAAAAGTAAACGTGCCAAAAATTGTAATTTCATCAATTCTTCTTCAGTGCAAACACAAAACGGTTCCCCTAACACAAAGAAGCGTGTGCAATAATTGACTTGGCCAAGCGCTCGCTTGGAAGAGGTGAAATCTGCACTCGCCTGTGGGAACATGCTGTAGTCTTAAAGCAACTGAACGGTGCCTCGCTAAAACCCCAGTGAAGCATAGTACTGAGATGGCGTCTGAGTTAAAGTGTAAGTTTCCCGTCATTGAACATCAGAAAGCAATGCATGGCCCCAAAGCAGTGAAATCAAGGATGCTTAATATGTTAATATGTATCTAAAGGCCAGTTTGCTTTCCAGACTGCCCCAGGAGAGAAGTGATGCCTGACCTAAATTGGACTAGGATGGAGAGGTGAGCAGCTGTAGGCTCTGTATACAGGCAGGCAATGACGGCTGGAGTTTCTCTTCCCAATCAGGGCCTAAGCTGCATCACACCTGTGCCCTGAAGAAAGAAGAGGGACCCTGCAAGGCTTTGTTGGCCCGCTACTACTTTGACACGGACACTGGTAGCTGCCAGCACTTCGATTACGGTGGCTGCCAAGGCAACGCCAACAACTTTGAGACCATAGAGGAATGCGAGAGGACGTGCATCTTTAAACGTAAGCGTGACTCCGAGCTTTTCTCTCCACGTGTCTAGTAGTGCAAGACATTCTATGGCCTGTGGGTTTGTAAACAGAGCACTGGGTGTACTATTACGAGGAAAGACAGCCAGCTGCACCAGTGAGCAAATGTAGTGATGCTGGCGACTCAGTGTGCACTCAGGCAGTGTCACACCATCATTACCGTGACAACTAGTTTTACAATTGCATTAAACAGTGGATATCTGCAACAGAGATAAGGCATAATCATACTGCGGTGTCACCACTGCTGTGGTTGTATAATTGTGCTGAATAGTTCCTGCCTTCACCTAGTTAAAGAGGAGACCTGTTGACAAGTCCTGTGTCCTCTCCTCAAGTGAGCTCTCGCATCTGCGTGGCATTATTCTGATATTGAGCAGAGATCCAGCACAAACCTGGCAGCAAATCACATGACATTTTGAATCAGCGATCGTAAAAAAGCGAAGCTCCCCATTACAATTATTATTAAAGCACGTGTGTCTTTCAGTTAATGAATACAGATGTCATGTGGGAACATGCCACCTGAGTAGGGAGTGTTTTAAAGAGACAGATGATCTCATGCTTTTGTTTTAATAACATGTTTGTGCGTAGTGACGGTAAATACATGACAGAATTTGCATGTGGCAGGCAGGAGCATTATTTTTAAGATTTATGACCATAGTATAGAATAAATAGACTCAAGTTCATTTATCCTCCCAATGACAAGGTTATACGTCTGATCTTGTCCAGCTATGGAGGTTTTTTTTCCAGTGCTGTGTAAGGCTGTTGATGTACAGCATAGTGTGTCTCACACAGGGACAGTGTGGTACTGTGTGAGACAGTTGTTATATAGCACAGTGTTTCACACAGGGACAGTGTGGTACTGTGTGAGTCTGTTGATGTATAGCACAGTGTGTCTCACACAGGGACAGTGTGGTACTGTGTGAGTCTGTTGATGTATAGCACAGTATAAATGTAAATGTAAATGACTCACACAGGGAAGGTGTGTTAGTGGTTCTCACACTGCCTGTTTATTGAGGGGTATAAGACAGTTGGAATATAACTAGCAGATCTTGAGGGAGAGGTATTTCACAAGCCATGTAGAAGGCAGGATGAACGAGGCATGCGGGTGGAAGGCTGTCAAACACTGAGAGATTGGTGTGTCACTGTGTCAGCCCTAACTCTCCTCATACCTGTCAAACCATGTAATTCCAGCTCAGTGCATTAACACACCTCATAACATTGTCCATCTCAGTGCACAGGTAAACAGCGGCACCTGCAGAATAGCATTAGTAAGAAGATACAGTATAGCAGTTGGGTGAGCTGCTCTCTGAATTCCGAAGGCATGCTTATTAAAATGTTATGATTAAGCGCCCTTGTGGCACGCCCTTGTCTTCCCATCAGCTTCACCAGTTAGCTCTTAAATCATCATGACAGCTTGATACTCAAGGTCCCATTTCTCCAACATTAACTGTGGTCTAACCTTTTTTTTCTTAAACTTTAGCAGCATAAATTAGCAATCTCCTTCTGTAGGTGAATGGCCTGGAAATTTTATTAATCAGCCCTAAGAGCGCTGAAGTTGTAAGAGAGGAGTGATGCACTGACCCCATACAAATATGGTCCTTTGAATTTTAAATACTAACGATTTTTAGATCGCTTCAGTTCAGTCTGGTTACAAAAGCAGCAAACATTTTTTGGTGAGCTTCCCCATGTGGTGAAAGGATATTTGTCGCCATCTACTGCCCACCGAGAACATTACGTGTGCTTCTGTGGAAGAAAATTATTGATTTTGTGTGCCATATACTTTATATAATGTTTAATATAGCTGTAATTGTCTATAATTGACAAAATCAACTTACAAAACAGCAAAAATACCAAGTAAATACAATGAAAGAGTGATGCTGAAACAACTAGTCAAGTTACAAACCAAACAACATGCCCTTTTACAAACAAGTTACAAAGCAAACAACAGGCCCTTTCTCCTTCAATAACTCATGAAATTAGCAAAAAAATTATTTTTCTAAATTATATAGTGAAATCAGTTTATGAAATACATTATAGACCGCAGGGACAATGTTTTCAATCAAGTTCAAACTTTGAATGGGTGTAATTGCATTATTGAAGCCCCATTTGTTATGTCATATCATTATACATCACATCTACTTTCCATGTTTTGCCTGTGCTGTTTTTTTTGCCAAAGCTAATTTCATGTTGTAATGCACAGCCCCAAAGACATGCCATTTTAATTGACTTCCTTCAATGCATGATGAAAAATTGCCAAACAGTAAATAGATTTTTGGGCAGTGTGTGCAGTGTAAAAAGGTAAATGACAGAAAACAGTTTATTGTAACTTCAATTTTAAACATGCGTCAAATTTCATTTGAAATTCAATGTAATTACTTTGAGTTCTCTAGTCCTGAGTACTTCTGGTGGTCAGAGACCTTTACATGGTTTCACAGCATGTGCCACAATAAGGTCGCTCACAGGATGGCACTGAACGTGAGGTTAAATGCTCGCTGTAATTAGACTGGCACATGAGGAACATCAGACAGGGCTCTAAGAAGGCTAGTAAAGAGGTAAAAATTGACCGCACCAGATTTAATTTGAGTGATCATATTCAACACTCTACTGTGGGTAAAGAAACTAAACAGGTGATTGGATGTATTAATTGTAAACTTTTCTCTTGTATACTCTGCCCACCAAAACATTACATCATTGTACAGAAACCGGTTTATAACCCAGAAATAACCAGCATTGCACAAGCCTATTTACCATACACTGACATGCCTATTGCACACAATTGTATTTTTAAAACACAAATTCATTTATCTAAATGCACTTTCCTGTTGCATGTTGACCTCTCTGTGCCACGCTAACCAGTCTGTCAATACTGACTTGTCTGTTGCATGCAGACCTGTCTATGATACAGAATACCTGTTTATCACACACTTACCTATCTGAGACATGCTGACCTCTTTGTCACACACTGATCTGTCTGTGCCCTGCTGACCTGTCTGTCATTCACTGACCTGTCTGCCTCTCCTCACTGATGTATAGCGGACAGCAACCCATGCCATATGGATGAGGACGTGGGGCCATGTCGTGGGATGATAAAGCGCTACTTCTTCAATAAAGAGATCCAGTTATGCGAGCCCTTCTTCTACGGCGGTTGCTATGGAAATGACAACAATTTCAAAACTCTGGGAGAATGTCAAGCCAAATGTAACAAAAAGCGTAAGTATCTTGATAAAGCTGGAAGTGCCAGAGTGCTGGTCACTGCAATGAATTTGTACCCATGAGGGTAAGTTTCTGTGTGGAGGGCAGGAAGGAGATGCACACCTCCCCTGTTAAAGATATTTTTATATCACACTCAAGTACAGAAGTGCAGTCTTTAATGGCAGCATTATCAAGGTCAATAACATACACTGCCTGGCCATAAAAAGTCACTGTGTGCCTCTGGAGGTAGTGTTATTAGCTAGTACTGCTTCATCTGGTCTAGAATAAACTCTAATATTGTGAGTTTATTCTAGACCAGATGAAGCATATTTATTAATATAAATATGTGTATTAATTACTAATTACTAATTACTAATTATTAATTGTGTTAATATTGTGGCAACATAATGCCACAATAAAATGTGGTCAGCTGAGTATATAAATCTACTGAATGACCAGGTTCTGCCATCAGTGGAGTTTTTCTTCCCTGATGACATGGGCATGTGCCAAGCTGACAGTGCCAAGATTCATCGGGGTAAAATTGTGAAACGGGGGTTCAAGGAGCATGAGGAATCACTTACACACATGAGCTGGCCACCACAAAGTCCTGACCTGAAGCCCCTTGGAAGTCTTTAGGCTGTGCTGGAGAAGCCTTTAGAGAGTGGTTCGGCTCTCTCGTTATCACTTGAAGATGTTGGTGAAAAATAAATTCAGATGTGCATGACAATAAATGTTCAGATGTTGCATAAGCTTGTTAAAACAATGCCACAAAGAATGCGTGCCATAATCATAAGGTAAAGGCAATATTAGTGTGCAACGTCTATTTTGGGCAGCCTGGGGGTTAGCACTGTTGCCTCTCACCTCCAGGCCTAGGGTTCGAGTCCCACCTTGGGTCTTCTAAACCACTTCATCCTGTTAAGGGTCATGGGGAAGTCTAGAACCCATTCCAGAACACACAGGGCACCAACCCAACACCGGTCACAGACAATCAATCTAACCAGCATGTCTTTGGACTGTGGGAGAGAACCCAGAGAAAACCCACGAAGCACAGGAAGAACACACACACACACGGCAAGAATTGAACCCCAGGTCTGGAGATGCAAGCCAGTAGTGTTAACCACCACACTACCAGTTTGAAAATATATGGAAGTAATCAAAAAAAACAGCCAACAAAACAATAGCTGCTCCTGCTCAGAGATTAAATACACCCCACTTAAATGCATTACTGGGAAACAAAACAACAAACAAATAACAAGGGGGGTTTAAAGGACATCTCATGTGTACAGAAAGATTCCGATAATTCTAATAATGGAAAATGTGCTTTTATCCTACTCCCCATTTTTACAATATCAAATCCCTTGGTGTGTTAAAGTGAAACTAGGCTGTGCTTCTTATGTTTTTTATCTTCTTGGACCTACACAGGAACAGCTTTTAACTCCATATTCTGTCGGTAAATCTTTTGAGTCTGGTTTGTTTCACAAAGGCACCTGTTATTTCCACACTCCATCTATACACCTGAAGCTATCATTGCACTTCCATGTTGAGGTTTGCTACAAGCAAAGAAACGGCAAAGTACATTTTTAATGTTTATGATATTATGATACTCATTCAGATGTCTTTGTATTCTGGGATGCATTTGTTTTCATAAGGATTATGTAGAAATCTTATTTTAGTTGATCGTTTTAGCATTTCAAAGCTAAGATGGTACACAGACTTTCCTGGTGTTTAGAGAGAAGCCATTAGACACTTCCTTATATGGCAACACATCTGTTTCTCTCCTGTGTGAAATCCCACCAGCTTCATTCATCACTATGTCTTTATCAAAGAAATTCCACACACTTACCAAACTGCAGTCCCAAGAATCAATGGCTAATCTGAGCCATACACAATAGGATTTTGAAAGATGAATTGCAGACAGAAATGACTAGTGTGAGCATGTCTTGTTGCTAGTTACACCCTCTTTTCTATTGGCTGAAAGCTTTCTTCAGTCAAAAATCATGTTTGTAAAGGGTCAGGAGTAGCCCTTACGTGAACACAGGTGGATAAGGTGGAAGGAGCTGTTGAAGCTCTGTGATTTTCCTTACCTTGCTGTAATCATCCTTAAGCACAATAATTTCTTTGGAAAATCAATACAGTTCATTCAGTGTATACTATTAGATAAATTAGGTGAAAACAACGTATTACGTTCTTGGGTGTTCTTTGTACACAGGAGAACACCAGCCTAAAAGTACAGGTTAGTATACCTTAATACAAAACTAGCATGCATTTAACTTGTCAAACTGCAATAACACATGACTGCAGATGCTGAACTGTACAATAAAGTGTGACCTGAGAATATACTGCTAGCTGTTGAATCTGCACCATCTGTTTTTTTGTGTGAACTCCGTGAGCATAACTCATTGTGGCCTAGATTGCTGTATGTTAAGTGAGCTTCCAGCTGAATGCTAGAAGCTAGAATAGTTTAGCATTCATCACCACAGTCTATTTCCAGCAGCTATACACCGTGAGCATAAACACAAAGAACAAGGATGCCTGATATTAAAGATATGGGCACACAAAGGCTAATGGTGCTAAGTGATGTTGAGTGTCCACAGGAAGACTAACTGTTGTTAATGGAATACTAAGAAAGAATGGGGTCTGGAGTTTAGGGAGTACTCATATGAAGTCTAACAATGCAGATTTTACACAAGCAGAATCAAAGGTGGATTTTTGTTCAACAGTTTTTTTTTTAATCAAAGCAACCATGTGTATAATAGCTGTACACAGCCTGATAAGCAGCTCACTTTAGGGGATGTGGCTTAGAGAAACCAAGACGCGAACTGGGTAACATTCAGGTGTACATCATTAACTGGAGTGTAACTCACTGTGCAGGACAGGGCTTATGATTCTGTGCTTTGTCCTGTAAATTTCATCCCAGGCGCCAGCCCGCCAGACGTCTGTCTCCGCCACGTCGATGAAGGAGATGGCCCTGAATGGATAACGAGATTTGCCTACAACGCAACCCTGAAGAAGTGCCGCTCGTTCCACTACAAGGGTGACGGCGGAAACACAAATAACTTTGCCTCCAAGATGGACTGTGTTAGGACCTGCATTAGAGGTACTGCAGTGTTTCCCTCATAAAAAGAGTGTGAACGAAGCCGGCTCACATTGTAAAGCAAGCAGAAAGAACAACGCCTCTGCTTTAGCTGTAGGAGTAAAGCTTTAAAATAGCTTTATAAACTGTATGTCCAGACAAACGAATCCTCAAGCAGTTCAGTTGGATTCTTTTTGTGATGGGTCACAGCAGCTGTTCCAGAGAACTGTGTTCTTCACACTGCTGACCAATCATGGGTTCTGCCTTTTTTTCAGGTACAAATAATGCTGTTCGAGGAAGAATGAATCCGAAGCCAAGGAATGTGGAAATCATGTTTCAGTCTGTCTGAAACCCAAAACTTTATCAATAATCTTTTTTCACATTTAATACTTAGTAGTAAAAAACAACTGTTTACATCCTTTAGTCATTGTCTTAACATACAGATGTTTAGAGCCTTGTATGCTTCCTCTGAAATATTAGTTATTGTTTTCAGGGTAAAATCCATGTTATGATATAGCTGTATGTGTATGCTGGTTTTGTAACCAAACATCACAAATCACAAACTGTTTACAAATTCACTTGTAAATCACTTTGAACTGGAAATTGCATTGTAAAATGAGTAATACCATTCACTGCAGTTGTGATGGAGACACCTTCCAAGCCATTTTGCAAGCTGTATTTGAAAACACCTATAGCAGTTCACAGGGTTAAGTGACGTTATCACCGACTTGAGTACATACTCTTCTTACAGGTTTTTGTAAATGCCGATCTAATCAGTTTTTATTCTTTCGACTTTCTGCCTTTTTGTTTTCATCCTTTTGTATTTGATACCAGGTAACGTTTGTAAATATTAGCTATTTTTAGATGACCACCTAGAATTATACCCCACTGGTGTTACTGCACACACTTGTGAATATTTGTATTTGCCAGACAAGAATATATGCCAGTTCTGATCATTTATTTTATTCTGAGCGTGATGTGAATTCAGTTGTCACTCAGGAGCATCTGCTGGTCTACAGACGACTGGACTGAATACTCACACAGTGGACATAACGGAAGTCTTAATACACATCAGATTACAGCTTCTTCTTTTGTGTAATGCTAACATGCCCTAAAGACTGGAGTTTTTGGCTAATCTCCTTAGATGTTTCCTGGCATTTGTTTATTATTCCATTTTATTTGTATGACATATCAGTACAATATAATGAATTGTGTAAAAGTTTCGATCTGAGCATTACATTTTTTTGGGAGAAGGGTAGGATAGTGGCGTCTGACCACACAATATACAGCATATGGCATATTACTTGTCACTAGAGAGCAATCTGTGAACAGCTCTCAAACGGTTCATGGATACGTTATCTTTGCCTTGAATTGTTAAGCACTTACTGTATGAAGTAAGCACATGAGGGCAGTATGGTCACAGCAACGATACCTCGTTCTCCTAACAAAGGAACCCGAGAAGAGTTGTGGCAATTATAACAAATTCGATTTAGATACCTACATGTGGTTCTAACGGAATAAGAATAGATTAATCATGGCAATCACCACATTACTGGTAAAGGATATTGCTCTTACGAGATTGGTGACGATGTAATGTTTAAGTCTATTACGCGGACTATGTGTTTCGCTCTTTCAATAATACAAAGCTTTCCCACACTCTACAACGCTTTTAAGAATTAAGCAAGCACCAACACAAAAAACACTAACACATGACAATTAATAAATCCATATAAGAAAAGCGTTTTGCGTGGAAAGAATTATGCACATGTCCCTTTTTCGTTTTAATATACGTCAGCAGATCTGTAGTAAATCATTTTTCACCCTGCTGCTGAACCCTTAACATTTTTTATTAGTAAGTGCAGCCGTCAGATTGTGGGCGTTTCACATAATAAAACAGAGAGTTTGGCATGCCATACAAGTTTTTAAATTAAGTAAATAGCACGTTAAATGGTAATGCGGACCTAGCGATATGAATTTTGGGGGAGGACAGTTTTCCCGAGGCGGGGTAATCAGTGATGTAAGAGGAAGCCGCTTTGGTGGGCTGCTGCACACTAACAGCGCCTTGCAGCTCCGCTCTCAGTTCACCGTGCTCCGGGTGCGCGTCGCAAGCGCAACGCTTCTTCATTGATTAGACGCCGCGTCCTCCCAAGCGGTCTGGAAACTGTTTATTCGCCATCGCGTACACCTTACATAGGCATCAGAAGTAAAAACTTGGACGTTTCTTCAGTGACTGATCAGGTAAAGAAAACGCACTTTCTTTTGTCTACACGATATTCGACAGTGTGGATACCACATGGAGCTGCTAGTCTGTTACTTTACAAATGAAACTGGTCTTAATTGTTATACTAGCGTTTACTGATCGCCTTTATAACCAGAGCTGCTGCATTTAGATTAGACAACGTTAAGTGGTTGTAATTCCAATAAGATTTCATGTTGTCTACACAAAATGTTAGAGCGCTGCTCGAAAAAGCGTAAAATGCAATAATCTAATATTAGATAATACAAAGGAGACGTGCTTAAGCAGTAAAAAATTGCATTTAAGTACCGTTAAAAACTGAAATTTGGTTCTTAATTACAATGTCTCAATAAAGAATGATGAAATATTATATTTCTTTATTTTAGACACAAGATTTATTGTGACGTGATGAAGAGCAACTTCAGATAAGCTTTTCAAACTGTTGTCTAGTGATGATAACTGGCACATCATTATCTGCGAACGAAGTATCTCTACCAGACTAGCTGTGTAAACTGGCGAGAGGTCATGCGCCCGTCAGATACGAATTATAATTGTAATTAAAAACTTCCAACACAAATAATTTACTTAAAGCAGACTCCAAACGTAAGCGCTTGCACATGTGCTTTGAATGCAGGATACTAAGTACTAATCTAGGCTGCTACTATACGAATTGAAGAACAGTAACAAAACCCTCAAGATTCTGATTTGCACACTTTTGTGGCGCATGTGTAAAACCGAAAATGCGTTGTCAGCTCACGTGTTTAATGGCACTCGTAGTAGCCTGTAAGAAAATGTTAAAATAAGAGAATTTAAAGAAGATTCGATTTAGAAAATAATTTTTAACACTTATTTTACTAAACGAAATTGGAGAATCTGTGGCTGTCTGTATTTATCTTAGTTGGAGAAAACGTCAGTAATAGTAACTGTCAACACATAATAATAGTTCTAAATAGATATGTTAACGGGCGCTCGCGAACTGTAAAATGACTTAATTTTTAGGAGAACCTTAGTTGACGACCGCGTTTAAGTCAATGTATTGAGATGAGCAGCCAAACCACTAAATATACTGAATCATCAGGCACTATATATATATATATATATATCCATTATCTTAACCGCTTATTCCTGGTGAGGGTCGCGGGGAAACCTGGAGCCCATCCCAGAGCACATAGGGCGC
>JABJVR010000953.1:0-16272 GCA_025773905.1 Chitala chitala
TCTCGCTCTCTCTCTCTCTCTCTCTCTCTCTCCCTCTCTCTCTCTCTCTCTCTCTCACTCTCCCTCTCTCTCACTCTCTCTCTCTCTCTCTCTCTCTCTCTCTCATAATCAACAGCATGTTGTAACCTACTCCAGTATCCGTTTTCTTTAAATCAAAATTTAATTATTTGACCAATAAATGAATTGCCAGTGCCATCGGTAGGTTTTATGCTTTATTCTGCTTTTACGTTGTCACATGTGAGCGCTGCCGTTTACCGTAGGTAAGCACTGTGGTGCCTGCACTGCTCTCGCCCAGGCCATGGAGGGCTTTTGCTGTGCTCACACCCACAGGTGTGGCGCTGTGCAGGTGCTGAGTTGAGGAAAAGCAGCGAAGACTCTGCCGTTTGCTTATGTATTGTTACTGTCGAGGCCTTGATTCCAGTGCTTTGACAAAAACATTCAAAGTGGTAAACCTCCTGGACCGTTTTAAATCCCAGATGCAGGTGTTTTCAGGGCCTTTGTAACGTGTTGAACTGAACTGCAGTGGCTTTCTGTACGGTTCACTTTACATTGTATTTAAAATGCCCGTGTTGTCTTGCACTAAGTGCAGTGTTTGTACTGTGTACATGTAAAGTGCTAATTAGCTATGAAAATTTAAGTGTGTTGGAGGTTCTTAATTTTGTCACACAGGTTTTTATTGATGGGTTTGGTTATAACTGTTAAGATTTATTTGCTGTAATTGTGATGTTTTTTTTCCCCTAAGACCTTTTTTGCAGTTTTTCCTTTGCATTGGCGAGTCTGATTTCCTCACTGATACAGAATACATTCTGGCACATTCTAAGAGAGAGGCTATGCAGAATCCCTTCAAAAGGAATAAACTCACGAGCCTTTTACAAATAAGGTTTTGTGTTCTTTTCTGATTTACTCATGGTCAGCGTGCTTTTCCAAGACTTTAATTCAATGAAAACAATCATTCCATGTGTAGGTTTATAGTGGTTAGCGATTGAGATGCTTCATGCAAGCTTTCAGAGTGACTTTTTTTTTTTTAATAAAAGGGAGGAGTGACTCACCAAGGTTACTGTGATTGTGTACTGAAAGATGATTTAGAAAGTATACAAAGCTGAGCTCAATGCCTCTGCTTTGAGATGGAACCTTCATTCCCCCACTCATTTTTTGTGTAGGTTTTTTGAGCTGCAATCCATGTAGGCAGGTGCTGGAACAACATGGACGATACATACTTTGGGTCATGGTTGGTCATTGTGCAATGACTGCCCGTAGGGGATTGTTAAGCTTGATTACACAGGGATATGTCCAGCAGGTCCTGCTAAAGGAGACTGCTTCAGATGGAGATGACAGGAAAGCCTCACGTCTGAGTAATACATCTCATACTGACTCCTCCAGAATCTGGTTCTTACACTGGCCTTGGATAAAGTGCACATGACACAGGTTGGTGGGTTTGTGGTGTGGTGTAAAGGCCTGCACGATGTTAATGTTGATCTGAGGGGTGTTGTCAGTCACGCAACAATTATTTTTAGTTCCTTCATTGACTTATCTCAAACACATTACTTGCACATGTGCACATTGACCTGTGTACTGTGTAAGAAATCGACTCGCTAGCATTGAGGTCTTTCTGCCTGGCAAGTGATCTTCCTTCACCTCAACATGGTGACTTTGTGTTTAGATTTATTAGAAAACAATTGGTCTGGCCAAAACAAATATGGGCTATTTCCCAGGAGTTTGCGGCCTGACGGCGGCATTAGTGTTTTATTGTACAATATGCTGGTGACAATAGAAAGCTTGAAGTGAATCTAGTTTCTCCAATAAAAGGACCTGTCACTTTTCATCTGCTGCTACTCAGAATTATGGCCTTTATAACGGTTCCTCTTTGTATGACTCCTGTAAATACCGGAGCCGACACGACCGGAACAAGTCATCGTTTACCTAATTCACATGAATTCATGTGGTACTTACTGTCTTTATGTAAAATGAATAAATGCCAAGGCTCGGAATAGCACTTGTGACTAAGTAGCAGGGTTTGGATTTTTGCGCGGTGATGGTTTATGAAGTCACGCTTTTCCTGTTGATACGCCTGCGAGGGAGTTTAAGTGCCGCTGGGTTAAAAAAAGTAGGTATATTTACGAAATATTTTCCCATTTGTAGCAGTTGTGCCCTTCTAAAATGTTGACAATTTTTACTCCTTTAGAAATCTACTCATTTCTTCCAGTGTCCCTTAACCGTGAACCTGGAAAGGGCTGATGAGTCACCTACCAAAAGCCGTAAGAACGGTACAAATGTCCTTTCTATGCCTGTACAGCCTGTTCCCCCTCTCCTGAAGCTATACCAGTACATTCCGTTTACCGCTTTAGCCAATTACTCTTTTCGCGCTCTCCTGGGACAGGGGCAGACAGAGGCACTTCATCCTGCTAAATGAATTCCCCATTATCTACCAAGGAGCCTGTATTATTTCTAACTAATAATTAGAGAGTGAAGATAAACTAGCAGGGTGTCACTACACACAGAACGTGTGCACAATAAGATAGAGAAGCGTATTCTCCTAGCTTTTGTCGAGAAGCACAGACAAAAGAAATGGGGAGTGTGTTGTTGTTACCGTTGTAAGGGATCTTTGTGGCCTAAAGGAAGGTAAAACTTGCTGGAGTGTATCCAGGTAAGGTCACCTAACATTTGGTGAAGAGGCTGTCTCTTCATTTGCAGGTAATACAACAGCTCTTACTGTGTGTTTGGCGTAGTAAAGATGCCATTACTTCTCTGCAGAGATTTCTGGGAGCAACACTAAAGCGGCTTGCTGTTTCTGTATCTGAATTTAATGAGGCTTCATCAATGAGCACACAACTTCTGGTGAGGTGGAAAAGCATTATAAATTCAAAAACATGAGAGAATATACAGCATCTCCCTGAAGTAATTATTCATTTTAACAGATAAAGACTTGCCTTTGTTATTAGCTTTTGAAGTGTCTCTGTTGCCATATTAGACAATATTTTAAAATATGTTGCCTTCTTTTGACTCTTTAGCTTTTTTTATTATTATTAAAAGCACTTTCCAAATCCTGTCTCATCAATTTGGAAATGAAATGTGCAACATTGTTTTTAGATGATGTTTAACAGATTATTTAAAAATGTAATTCATCCAAAACGAGACTTGGAGATGTTTTCCTTAACAGTGACTCTTTGGCAAAGCCACATTTTTAAATGTTTGCTTTTGTGGTTAACAGGAATCCTTCCTGAAAATTAAAAGCAACAGACTGAAACACTCCTGGATTGTTGTGGGGAATGGAGAGTTATTTGATGTCTCAATCAATCCCCAAAACATTATGAGTACAGACCCTTGTTTGTGAGCCAGAGAGGAGAGCTCCATGACATTCTCCCTAAACCTGGGCCGTCTCTATAGAACCATGACACGTTCTTAGCCTGTTGTTCTCTACTGAAATGTCCACTATTGGTCTGCATGATATTTCCAAGCCAAAGGCCAGAAGAAAGTGTGGCGGACCTGCTTTGTTTCAGTGGAGGTTTTAAAAATAAGTGTGCAGGGAGCTGCGAGCCTCTCCTAACGTGCTGACAGTGAAATGAACAGTGCAGACACAGAACCTGCTTTACCAACCTTATATCCATGTTTAGCAGCAATACCGGCCTGTGTGTGCATTCAGCAAGTGGAGGATTAAGGCTAAGCTTTTTGCTTTGGGGGTGGAGGGTCTGGTATCACAAGACGAATGCTTGCTAATGGAAATTACTGCGTGTGCAAGGCGTTCTCTTGTCTCTGGGTTTTTTTGGCTACTACATGGAGAGGGGGAGGGCGTTTCTGTTTTTGCATCTTGGACACAGTCTGACAATTATAAGCCTTTTAGAGGATAGAAGAGAGCCTCTTAGCCTCTAACTGTGGATGCTAAGATAAAAACCTCTTTTTTTGTAACAGCCATAAAAGATTTTTAAAGGTTAATTATGAGGTAATTTCAAGTGCTGCCTTTTTGAGTCTGAAATTAACATTTTTGTTTTTTAGTTGTTTATAATATTGCTTGACCTGACTTACTCTAGCTGTAAAAGAATGCTGTCATAGAATGTACCATTATGAGCCTGTGTGGTCAGGTCAAGTGATGACACCAAACATTTCTTTATTTTCTAGAATTAGTGTTACAGTATATTTAAAGTGCCGGTTGTTTGTGTAACGTAAAATTAAAGTCCAGACGGCATTGCACGCCCTGGGAGTGGTGTGTTTCACCCTGGAGCTATGCTCACGTTTTTGGCCAGCGCCCTTCGCTGACAAATTTGCGTGCACCCTGGATGATGTGAGGTGCACCGCCTGGACGTGCCCAGCTGGGACCAGGTGGTTCTGTGAATAGAGCTTGGGGGATGCCTGGCTTTGGTGACCCAGAGAGATGGCCGCTGCCTGCCTGTAAGCTGCTAAGTGGATTGTGTGCCGACTAGGTGTCCGTCTGGTAATCTGATAATCAGGACTCTTGGTGCACCTCATCGTGGATTTCCATTCCTGCCACCTCTCCTTTTGCTCCAGTGAGCGGCTGGGCTTTCAGAGCTCTAGGGGTGCGGCCGCTGCGACGGCAAGAATAGAATACAAGTCTCGTTTCTGTTGCCGAGCGCAGCTGTGGTTCTCCAAAGGCTGTAACTATGGACTCATCAGGACTCCTTGGGTCAATTAAGGCCACTCTAGGAGACTCTTACAGCCAGGCAACAGGGGAAACGTACCTGAATCATGGGATAGGGAGCTCCACTAACATGTGGGCGTCATGCCACTGTTTGTTTGTCGTGCATGAGCAATTTCAGGCTGCAAGCTGGTGACAGTGCCGCCTCATTGGCTGGCATCATGGATGTCACTGATGCTGCCGTGGTCAAAAACTGATTAATTAGCATCTGCTCAGTTCAGGTCTTATTCATTCGCATTTCTTATATTGGTTTTTGCTCAGACATTTAAGTTTTTTAGGAACTGGTTGAGTTGAATAAGTGGGAGAAAATTTAAGGTAATTATTTTTTGTGCTTTTTTTTCTTGGGGCTTTCAGCACCTTGGCTTTGAGGGGACCGGTGCCCCAGTCAGTAGAAGGGGCTAACTAGTCCTTTTCAGATTTCTGTGCCGATTTGTGCCAACAGCCAATTCTGCGTGAGTGTGTGGGCCATTGTTTTGTCTCAGTCCAGCTGAAGCCCGTCCAAGTTCTGAAGCTCTAAACTGCTGTTTCTTCATTTCATTCATCACATCCAATAAAACTGCCGCCGTCCTTTTAAGTGGTGAAAATGAATCCCAAAGCCGCGTCTAAACTATAAGTGTGAATCTGGCGATGCGGATGTAATTTTCCTTGTGCTGTTTTTATGACTGTCATCGTTGCATTTTCGAGCATGCGTCTGATACCTGCTTTGCATTTATTCTACAAGGCAATTAAAATTGGAGCGGTGAAACGGAATACTTTGACCGTGCAATTAGAGCGTGGCGATTATGATGGAGGTGGAAATTTGCACAAAATTCACATTCTCACCAGAAAGTGTGATTACCCAGGATCCAGAGTGAAGCATGTGTGCACCTCTGTTGACTTTACTCCCTTCAAAGCCAAACCACTTCTGATGAGGAAAAAGAACGAGAGCGTACTTATGTAAAGCATGGGGTCTCACAATGAAGTGTGTGTCTTGTGGTCTTACTTTCAGTCTAAACATCGCTCCACCAGTGCTGATTCAAAAGACGCTGACCACACTATTGATTCCCGCCCACCTAACTGGAGCTCTGAGTGAGGTTTTACCCATGCAGATTTTATAGAATGTTACTGTCTGCCCTGTTTCAACTTGCCCTACAAGACACGTTTTGCTCAATTCAAACCTTTACACTGGCACTGTTTGGCTTTCATGGTGAATGTAGGATGAGCAAGGTCGCGTGTTTCTTAAACTGACAGCTATATTTCCACCTATTAACAAAGTAACTCTGCTGTGCGTTTGTTTTACATTTACTCCGTATGTTGTAAAAATGATTTACCAGCTATTTTGCAGCGTGTGTAGGGGCCACATGGAAAGAATTAATGCAGACTTATTTACATGTAGAGCGGAGCACGTGCTGGTGACGCGTTTCTGGGAATGCATGATGGCAGTCCCTGTGAACATATTAAGCAATAAACAGAAAGGCCAGAGACACAGTCTGACATTGGAGTCACTGAACTGGGATCAGTAGCAGGTGTATCTCCTCAATTTCCAAGCTGTCCCTTCCTATTCCCCGATTTCAGATATGCTCTTTATGAAGTCGGTTCTGTGGCCTGGTTACGCCACGCTGGGCCGTGCTTTAGTCGGGGGGAGTTTCACGTGGCTGTTTTGTCTCATGTATGTGTGGGTTTCAGACTCCTGGTTGTTCCCCCAGAGCCCACTGACAATGAAGCTGTGGAGCTCAGCAATCAAACCGGCGGACAGCCTTTCACAGCAAGGTCCTGTTGTTGGTGACAGTGGCTCATGGGTGGGTATTGTGCTATTTCCAGTCAGCAGTGCTCAAATGTGGTGGTGGTGGGGGGGCACTTATTGTCCCTGTATCCCTTCTTCACTGACATACCGATCTCAGTGTTTGTGATAAAGAAAATCTCGCTGTCGCTCACGGGGTCCTTTGGGCCCAAGGTCGGTTTCAAGTGGACACTTTTGCTGTGTCTGTGGCTTTGCTTCCAGTGCCTGTTGAAGGTCCCCCTCTGCCCGGCTCTGGATTTTGCCCACAGGGCGCATGGCAGAGGGACTAAACCGGAGCCGCCCGTCTGTGTTGTCGGATGGCTTCTCTGCTGGTCACGCTGCCATTCAGCGTGCTCGTTGATGCCAATAATTGGATTGGGCAATAAAGGAACCAAACAGGAACCAGGGGGTTTGGGCGGCTTCTGTTTTTAGATGATGGTGCCGATTTAAACCAGCTCCCGTATAATGCAAATCTTTAACATTATTCTAACGCTACAGAAACGCAGTCGATACGCAGTGCTTTTGGTTATGGTTATCAAGGCTGTGTTATTGGGATGCTCACTGTCTGACTGTGAAGCAGTGAAATAAAGCTTTAACCATGGTAGGGGGGAGGGGGGTGCTTACAAAGGGAAGAAGAACATATTCCTGCTGTGCTCTGAAAGTGTAGGAGCCCCTGAATGGAAACTCACCTGTCTCCAAGCAACACAGCACTTGTGTGTTTGTGTCACCGGCGCTTGCGATTGTGGGGGTGGGGTTGTCGTGAGGACGGAGGAGACGAGTTACTTTTGTGCCCTGTGCTGCTTCAGAACATTCTGCAGTCCACTGTTCTCTGAGAAGATGCTAGGGGGCTCTGTCAGGCTGGTGTTTGGGGATGTACACCAGTCAGGCCCTGTAAAGTCACCTCCTTTGGCAGACGCTGTGCCTGGTTTTTAATGTTAATGGCCCAGCGCAGATGCTGGGGTGTTTCACTTTGGGAACATTCTGATTCCCAGACTCAGTCTTGTTAATACCTCTGTGATTCATATCAAAACCCATTTCAGGCAAAGCTCTGTATGCATTTCCCCTTGGAATGAATCGGGTCTGTCCCAGACACAGTAATGCCATTGAAGGATTTTGAGGTTTGTTAGAGAGCTGCGGTCTATATTTATTTGTGTCGTGCCAGAGGAGTAACGGCTTCAGTAAGCTGGGTCAGAGCTAAAGTTCACCTGTGTCTGCTTTGAGCGTGGGGTGTACCACGCGACCTGTCTGTCTCCGGTGTCTGGTCCCTGTCAACTAGCTCCCTCTGGACACTATGTTAATTTGAGCACTTTGTACTATCAGGAACAGACGCCCCCTTATCGTTGCCGAAGGCTGTGCTTCCGTGGTGAATGGCATGCTGGGAAGGGAGACCGGAATTGCCTGGGACCCCCCCGACAGGTCTGCAGAGTCCTCTGTGCAGTGGGATGCAGCCAGAGCGATAGCAGTATCTACTCTGGACACCTCACACCAAGGGAGGAGGGCGGCAGTACTTCCTGTCCTCATCCCATCTGTCTCCTGCGCATGCGTGTACACGCGTGCGCACGCTCATATGTATGTAATGTCCAACATCCGTGTGGCTTTTAATGCGTGCTCTGCAGTGAAGAATGTGCGTGGTGTGCATACGCCGCTGTCCACATGAGAAACGGAAGGAAAGATCTCTCTTGTTAACTGGCGTTGCAGTGTGTTACATCACGGGGCAAAGTGCACTCTGGGAAACCTGGCAGATCAGGCATGTGTGCTACAGAGCTGTCCTGACTGAGGGTTAAACAGCAGCATTGTAATGAACAGCAGTGAATAACTTTAGTGACCTGGTGACACACAGGTGTGCAGGTGCCTTGAGTACACATCACTAGTTAAGGCCCAGCCACTGGTGAATGGCCTTTTGTAGCTGAGGAGCTCGCGTTGGCTCTGTGGCTCTGAGTGAGCAGGGCTGCCCTCCCTCTGAGCACCTGCGGGATGTACGCAGCGCTGTGTCATATCACTGACTTGCTGTTGAATGCTCGAGCGGGGGTGGGTGGGTTTGGAGTGGTCAGAGCAGAGCTGCCTAGTGCCTACAGAGTCAGCGGGTCACTACACCTCCTTCCGACCGTCATCAGCGCCGAGGGGAGCTCCGCCACATTTCTCAGACCCGCAGTATGGACGCAACATGGCTTTGTTTGTTTGCCGGGGGTGGTTTAAAGGGGTGTAGCTTTGCCTGTGGGCCACCTGGCAATAGCTAATTCTTGGGATTGTGCATGAAGGACATTTTTATGAATAATGCCCTTCATGCGTTATGTTACCCAAACCCCAATGGCAGGGACTGATTGTTACAGATCTCTTAAGTCTGCCTGTGAATAAATTATTCAGAAGCATTGTAGTTTGTGTTGCCGTCTTCGTTAAAATTAGGCAGTTAAAACGTATATCCTCATATAACGCTTTTATTGTGATGTTTTTATTACTGAATTATTACATTCTTATATCTTAATGCAGCATTTTTATTTATTTATTTATTTTTTGTGGCTTTTATTGGTGAATTATGAATCCATAAGCCAGTCAGTGTGTTATCAAAGAGACTCTGTGTGTGCATAAATATAGAAAGAAGTGTTTCATTTCTTTCTTCTTCTTCTGCTGTATTTGCCCCATTGCTATGACGTCCAGAGGCTGAGGGCGACAGGAGCGGAAGAGCTTCTCCTTAAATGTTGAGTAGCTTTGGCCAGTACAGATGAGTGATTTGGGCTGATAAAAAAGGATGTGTGAAAAGGCTGTGCAAACCTGCTGTTCTACATCCTGCGAAATATCATCTTCCATATTTGTTTCCATTCTTGTCTGTTTAAATGTAAGTAAACTGAGATGGTACTTGGATTAATTGACTTTAATGTGTAGCATCCATCTGTTTCAGAAAACCTTTGTTATTCCTGGAACAAGTTGGTCTCTTATATTGCCGTAAGGTGTGTACAGCAATAGCATGTGACAGATGCTGTACTTTGCAGAGCAGTGCAGGGTACGAGAGAGAAGGGTGGATGGAAGGGTGTAGGAGAAGGAGTGGGCGGATGGGGTGCACATTGGAGGAAGTGTACAATAAGAGTCTATTGTGGTCTTTGTAAATCTGTCTGTTTTATGACAGAATGGTAATGTGATGTTTATTACAATATAGCAGAGCTAGGAGGGGGTGTTGGTGATGCCCCCCACCACGAAGGCAGGAGGCTGCCTTTGTTGGGGTCTGGCTGGGGGGTATGGAACTGAAGGACACCACAGCAATGGGGACCAAGCTGGTCTGCTGTCTGTGCTGCAGTGGTGATATACAGCAGCCTCATTCAGAGACCTTAGTTACAGTGTGGTGATACGCAGCAGCCTCATTCAGAGACCTTAGTTACAGTGTGGTGATACGCAGCAGCCTCATTCAGAGACCTTAGTTACAGTGTGGTGATACACAGCAGCTTCATTCGGAGACCTTAGTTACAGTGTGGTGATACGCAGCAGCTTCATTCAGAGACCTTAGTTACAGTGTGGTGATACGCAGCAGCTTCATTCGGAGGTCTTAATGACTGTAGCTGTTAAAGAGAAGGTAAACCTAGCTGCAGATTGCCATTTGAGCATTTTGACAAGTTTTGTCCTTTTAACATTTCCTCCTTGTCAAAGGTAACAGAACATTAAACTGAGAGGAACATAGTTTTTCTAGTCATGCCTTTCTCAAGGCTTCTTGGAAGCTGATCATATATACGACAGAGCAGAGAACTTTCACAAAACACAGGCATAAAAAGACCTCTGACCTAACTAGCTACAGCTGAACTTGATTGCTGTTGATTGGCGTCTCGTGACAATAACGTTTAGGGCTGACGGCTAACAAAGTCCCTTTTGACACCATAAATCCCCGGTCCGGGGGTCCTGAGTGAGGCGTATGTAACAATGGTGGTTTTACTTTGAATTTTGCATTTATATGTCAGCTTTTGAGTTTGTCACAGAAGAGCCAACCTCAAAGGAAACTGCCCGCGCCTTCAGCTTCACAAAGGAATCTATTACTGTACCGTTAGCAAAAATCCCAGTGATGTTCCTTGCACATGTGAAACTCTGAAATAGCCCCCCCCCCACCCCCACCATGGCCCAACAATGTTTCTTCAACCAGGTTGTGTTTGGATTGCCCATGACACCCCCAGGCATGTGGGAATGTGGGCTGACCTATAAAGCTGCTTGTGTATTGTTGGAGAATTATGCGGTGTATATAAATACATTTGTAATACAATGAATAATGTATGCGTTCAACAGCATTTCGTTTTTCACAGATGAACCTCTTGCTTTCCTCGATAAATAAGGCTGCGAGCAATAAAACGTGTTTCATCCAGTCAGTCTGTACGCATATTAGCTTGTTTTTAACAGGCCTCTTAGTTTCTTCTGGATAAATTGCGTTTTCCACTTTGTGTTTATTTCACCTGCACCACAGCTGTGGGCTCACACACTGCAGATTCCCTTTGGGCTGCGAAGTGTTGCTCTATACAGTTGATTCACGAGGCCACGTGGACCTCTGCCAACTTTTAAAATGTTTTGCTGGTACTTGTTAAAATTAACCAATTAAATCTCGTTTCCTAGCTACTCATATCTCACTTAACTTTTATGGCAATGTTTATTTGACGTTCTGTAATTCATTTGTTTTATCCAAGGCAACCGGTACACACTCACATGGCGTGTCCGTGTAAATTGTGTACATCTGGCAGTCGGAGCCGAGAGCGGAAACTCGCGGGGCGAGAGCAGAAATTGCCCATCTGCTTTTCACACCCCCCACCCCACACGTTTAGGTCCGTGCTTTTCCACTCCGTAATCGGCAAATGTAACGGTTTTGACTTGCTCGTTATGACCCGTAGGCCCAATAATCTCGCGTCAAAACAGACACACCGTTCGCTGATTTTTGCTGAGGCGACTGCTGCCTTCCGGTCGAAGGAGACAGGAGGGCTTGGTGTGTGTAATGTGGAAGTGCGTTGCTTTAATTTTGCTGAGTGACAAGTGCTGTAAGTGTGTTGTTAGTGTGTCTCTGAGTGTAGATGGAGGTGCTGGTTGGTTGTACTTCCTTCATTTGTCAACCTGATGTGTTGGTTGCCAGCTGGGCCACAGGAGGGTGGTCCTGTGCAGGGGCTATATAAATACGCCCCCTGCCCCCCCAGTGCCATTGCAGTGTTTCGTACCAAAGGTAAACACACGCTCCTGTTTGCTCTGTCTGCTTGACAAAGCCAACTGTAACCCTATAGGCAGGGGCATTCCTGGGGCATGACCACCCTGACAGAGTCGGGGGGGGAGGGGGCAGCAGTTCACAGGGGGCCCTTGAAAAAATAAAAAAGGATGAAATACAGTCTAATGAAATAAAATACTGTAATTCAACTTTTAACAATGAAAACATAGTAACATTGACCCGACCGTGATCACGACTATGAAATGACTTGCAACATACGACGGACAACGCACCCCCCGCCCCTGCCTCAGTATGGATTGACCTAAATACGACGAATCAGTTCAGTTAACACTGAAACCGAGAGTAACTAGGAGCACTTAAACATGTTACAAAATTGTATCAAATTGTATTGACTATTTGTAACATAACTGTTGGTTGGGGTGGTTGTCAGGGCCCAAGGTAACATTTTTTGAGGGGGCCCAGAATTTGTAGTGACGCCCTAGTAATGTACTTTTGTGTTCACAAAGTTTCAAGCCTTTTTAATGTAAACAGCGCAGTGGCTGTCTGAGCAAAGTGAACTCGAGTTCTCATCTCCAGACTTTGTTACACAGGAATATAGCAGTAATACAAATGTATTGTACAAGGCTGCTGTGTGCTCAGTAAAGATGAGCGTTACAATAGTGCTGTGATTATAAGCATGTCGGTCAGCATTACACGGGAAAATGACCGGTTCTGCCTGTCTGAGGCTGGCTTTTGTGTTTGTACAGAAAACATCTTTTCAATCAGCCTCTGCCCTCTGTGGATTTAAAAAAATTTTTTTGCTGTCTTGCTAAGGCTGAGCGCTCCTGTCAAGAATGGCTTATGTTCCTGAAACAAAGTTAATTAGTTAATGGGCTTTAGAGACTAATAGGATTGTCCTGCACTCAGTGCTGTCGTCACCTGTGTGGGTGAGGTTTGTGTGGCTCACTCGCCCGTACGGCGGTTACCGCTGGTTACCGGACTGCGGTTCACGGCCCACGGTTTGGCTCAGTCTTTCTCCTGAAACCAGAACTGACAGTTGGCATCCACTTCGTTTAAGCAGGGATGGGTTCAAAGTTGCAAAAGGTGGTGGGGGAGGATTTGTGGTACATGCAGGATGGGCCATCTGGAGGGGGCTTAGAGTCAGGATTCGAAGGCAGGGACACAAAGTAGAGTCCCTTCCTTATTCAGTGTTGTGAAGCGTAACATACTCACGCAGCCATGGCAGAGACCCAATTAGCCAACAGCTGTAAAAATCAAACTCCAAAAATATTAAATAAAACTGTCATTACATCTGTGTTCTTTTTTAATACTTTCTCCTCCGGTAATTACACGCTACGATTTAACTTCCCTGATATTTCATTCAGTTACACATGATCTGAAGTGTATAATTTAATAGGTTATCAACACTGATACTTGAAAATTCATATCCTTCAATGTTTGCTTTTATCAAGGTTTTGTTGGTCTTTTAAAACTTCTTTTACTTGCCCCCCCCCCTTTTATTTTACTGTTTATTTAACATTTCCTACCTCTTGGGTAATTACAACCTCTGAATGACTATAGTGTTCTGTTTAATATGAATATTTTACGTGTAAACATTAAATTTCCATTAGAATTAATAAGGAGAACATGGTTGGGTTTCTAATTACATCCCCAAGCGTTTACATCCTTTCATCATTTCCTGAGTGTGGCTATTTAGCCAATGGAAAGCGGTAAAGTATCCTAATTACCCCCCATTAATTATGCAGCCGTCATTACAGAAGAACAGAGCGCTGCTGTCCTGGATGTAATTAGACTCTGTAGTTATACTGCGGGCTGTATACACTGTTGTTTTCCATGCATCCGCTGCTTTTATGGACTGTTACTTATACAAGACCGAGAGCACAGTTGCGTCAAAGCGAATCTTTACTGGAGAAAAAGGTGACTGTTAAGTCAAAATTTGCCTGAACACAGTGCCACGTGATCAGGGTCCAGTAATGGGCAAAGGGAACTGCCTGTTTTCTTTTGCTTTCAAACTGCTTGTCTGAGATGGAGGTCACAGGAGGCCTGGAGCTTATGCCCCAAATAACACAGGCACAGGGCAGGGTGCCCCCTGGATGGGGCACATAAAGGGCCGTTTACTGCTGGCAGGTCACCAAAAGTACACCTCTTCAACCTGTGGGAGGGGAATGGAGGGGAAAACCCAGTCATGCATGGGGAGGACATGCAGACTCCATAAAGAGTGCCAAGGGCCACGTCCAAACTGGTGACCCCAGAGATGGGATGGCTCCAGAAGTGGCTCAAGGACAGAAATTATTTAGCTGAGGAAAAGTGAAATTACTCAACTAAAAAGATGTGGTGAAAGTCAAAGTACTATAGTATAAAAGTTCCTACTGCTGCTGTTCTTCTTGTAGATTCTCCTGTCAGCGGTCAGCGCAGCAGCTCACATGGAACCGCTGGGGGGGCAAAAAAGACCAGATTCAGATGTATATTAATGTGTCTGCATGAGCACCTACTGGAGTACAGCTCAGTGCAGACGTGTCGGCCACTTAAAACATATTTTGCGAACCCAGACAGGATTGGAAACAGTTTGTGGCTCGCTGCCGTCTTTGAGACCGTTCGTACCTCTCTTTTGCCCTTCCAGTTCCTCTTGTGCTTGTTGGTGAACAGCTGTGTGTGTGTGTGTGTGCATGTGTGTGTGTGTGTGTGTGTTGTCATGAGACGTCACAACTTTGCAAACGAATAAACTGACACGTCCATTTATGTTCAAATTGTTTCGGTACGTGATCACTTTATTGTAAAGCAAAGGATGTTATTCACAGTATACTAGATTAATAACTTGTTTTTTTTTCCCGTCTAATTATAGTGAGTAGAAAGCATAGCCCCCCCCACCCCCCCAACATTGTGGACAAAAAAGCCTCAAGTAAAATACAGATACTTGGAAATTCTACTTAAATACAGTAGCAAAGAGTACATGTGTGGATAGAACAAACCCACCCAATCAATCTCCATGCCAACCAATGCTGTCTTATTACAAAGGTGACGAGTACCTGGATTCTGAAGTGGGGGGGGGCACACTTAAGCATCCCTCCATATAAGATGTCTCTACAAACACTGCTTGCTTGTTTTTCACACAAGGACAGAAACAAACACATTAATCTGATTGAATCCACAAGCCTTCCATGACTTGGATAACATTAAATTTTCTTAAATGCTTTTTCACCCGATACCGTCGTCGGTTTGCCCGTGGCTATAATTTAGCTAAACGTTTAGGAGCCAGTCTGTGGAGCGATCACGTTTACTCATGACTTGCCCCTCCCGAAATTATCAAATGATATTCGTGAAAAACATTGATTGTGCAGCAGTTTGTTTACATCAGATTTGTCTCCAACGAACATTTCTTGACATCAGTGCACCTTGTGTACTCGCTTAACAGTTTAATTATAAATAGATTATATTTTCAGCAACTGTATTCACGAATGTTTAATTAGTTTTGTTCTGCATGGCCTTCTCATCTACAGATCATCTCTTTGCGCTTCTGTACGCTAATTATTTTTGTTCGATGCTGTTTGTATACGAGTTTCCCCACATCATTTTGGTTCAAGTGGCGTCCATTGAGAACGGTGGTGCGAATTTCACAGTGGAATCTGGGAGCTGATTAGTAGCAGCTTAGCATGTCTGTTTTTGTGTTTGTCTTCTCTATAAATGCTGTATTTCCAGAGGGGCAGACCCCACACCTCCACCACAGGCATGTTGTCAAGTACCGGCTGGTGACAGAATATCTCCACATCCCTGAAGTGGGTGGGATAACAGAGCGTGGTTCACTGGCTCGGCGTGTTATCCGCCTTTTTTCTGTTTGTTGCATTTTTTAAATGTCACAGGACGTCATTCGGAGATGTTGAGGCGTTCACGGTGTTCTCTGTGACACTTTCATCACCAAGCAACAGAAACGTGTTGTAGTCATACAACGACGTTACAGTGACCCAAGCTGGTGTTCCTGTTTAGAATGGAAGCAAAATACAGTGGGCTGTCACGTTATGGTATAAAGCTGTTCCAGAGCCACCATCTTACAGTGTAAATACCACGTTGGGAAACTATTAATGCTTGAAATACTGTCAGTTTGTTTCCCATCCTAAAAAAGATGATGTAAGGAAACCATTTCCAGGTTTTTGATCTGATACATTTTTTTTTTAAAATAGAACTTTAAGAGCCCCTTAGGGAAATGACTTTTCCACATTTAACCCATTCCCTGGGGCAGCAGTGGGCAGTCATTATTTGGTTGCCTGGGGACCTAGCACTGAGTGTTTTGCTCAGGGACACACCTGGTGGTTGGGGTGGGATTCAAACCAGAATGCTTCTGCATCCCAGCTTGATGTCCTACCCACTGAGCCACCTGGCAGCCTGTTAGCACATTTTAAAAATAAACACAGTAACAACGCAAGCCCACCGCACAAAATGACTGGCATACTTTGTTCACAATGAAATGTGCTCGTTTAAAAAATAGTGTTTGGTTTGTGAAATTCGATTTAAACAACGCTGTCATATTTTCACTGTATAGAGAACTTTTATTGCATTGGGATTGTCATTTTATAATAGAAGGGTCATTATAACATGGATGAAATGTGTCGCAAGGCTGTCGTGATATAAGGGTTTACTTTGCTGAACAATCACATGGCTGAGGTGTAGACGAACAGCTCCTCTGCTCAGGCGGGC
>JABJVR010000954.1:0-15908 GCA_025773905.1 Chitala chitala
GCCCATCCCAGAGCACATAGGGCGCAGGGCAGGGGACACCCAGGGCAGGGCGCCAACCCACCACAGGGCACACACATTTCAAACATCATGTGTACCTATTTACATTTATTCATTTAGCAGATGCCTTTGTCCAAAGTGACTTACAAATGACTAGCTGTATACATGCATATTAAAAATTAGGTCAGATAATATCTGAGAATCCAGCTAAGAGTAAGTGCTGTCCTATAGCCAAAGGTGCCAAGATTCAGTTTAACGAGATAAAGTCCAAATCTAGTAAAAGGAAAAGTTTAATTAGTTTATTTTCCATATTAAAGGAAGCATGAAAAAGTCTCTTTGTCTACAAGACACGTGACAGGGTTCAGGACAGCAGGGACATGCTAATTCAAAGCTTTCAAAGCAAATCAATACCATATTTCCTGAGGGCAGTCCTCCGAATCAGTGCCTCCTTCGAACGAATGGCACTTTATTAATGAATCTTTTATTACAGCAATAAAAGCTGATGTACATTATGAGATTACTAAATCAGGACCTGCTATGGTCAACGACACCGTTGGACAGGCGGTTAGCAAACAATAGTAAGCAATTCCATTAAGCATCTTACGAAGAGGCATGCTCTTCATGGTGAATTCGACTTGATACCAAATGCTTAGGACAGTGTTTTTGTGTGAGTCGATTCAGCGTAAATTTAGAGAACTAATTACTGACCCGACCAAGTATAAAAATAAAACAAAAGCCTTAGGAAGTGTAAAATCCCCACGATGCCTCCACAGGGACGGTTCTTCCCTTATTACTGCAGCAAGAACTTCCACATGAGCTGTGAATGACATGAGCGCTTTCCGAAAGTAATTAGCAAAGTCCCCTTGAGAAATTAATCTTAATCAATGAGGTAAAATGTTTTTTTTAAAAAATGAAAACCATGAGTTATTAGCTTGTCATCAGAACAGCGTGCCTCAGAGAAGTCTTGAATAGGCAGTCACTGTCTGGAGCTGCTGTCGTTTCTCTGATGGGAGGTTCCGTGGGTAGCATTTTGTTACTCTAGAATGTTCTTCAGCTCATGAAATCTTTAGAAGAAGTGGCATTTGCAGACAACGGGAGCGACCCCATGACTGCTACCGGCTTTGTCCTGGAGTGACCCCATGGCAAAAAGTGGAAACACAGAGCTAACCATCTCCCACACCCCCAAACACAGCTGTAACACTCTTACTGAACCCAATAAATCAGGCCAGTAGCTGGATTCACTGGAAACGTCTAGAGAAGTGTGTGTGTGTGTGTGTGTGTGTGTAAAGCATTTCCACTTATTAACATAGCCTGGTCAGTCAACGGAACCTCTCTAATATTGCTTTTCCAAGGAGTGGAACATATCGAACCTTAAAAATCCACAGGTATCCTGTTTGCTAAATAGAGTACCATAACAATTAGGCGCTCAATGTATTGTACAGTTTTTCCGTCTTTTAGACTTAAATAACAATCATTTGATAAGACACAGCGCTTTGAAAGTGTCCCGTCGCTTCCACACATCTGTATCAGTGATGCCACAGCAGACAACCTCCCAGAGGTACAGCCACCGTGCTGCAGTGTGATAATGTAATTAATGGCTGACGATGTTTGTAATTAATGGGTATGCCCTCACAGCTCAAAAATGTGCTGCGAGAGACCAGCTTCTCTACGCTAAGAACCGGCCACCCCCACTTCCATTTTGTGGTTTACCGTCTCCCAGGAGTCACTACGCTCATTATTTGGGTGAGTGAAAAACTGGGCTTCAGTGGTGGTGACAGTGAAACGTGAACCTCACAAGTGCACTCGTGTGGACACACGTGCACACACACACACACACGCTCACATACGTTCACACTCACGCTGCATTGTAACATGCTGGGTAAGTACGGTAAACAACATAATGTTGTGGTTCTTTGATATTTTAATACCACTTCCTCACAAAGAGGTTATCATTAAAGAAATGCCCCAGCGGGCATCTACTACACCATCCTTTTGTTTCTTCGTTCTCACACGTCGTGCCAGCTGCAAAGCTACCCCGTCTGCTCAGAAAATGGGCCTCCAGCTTCTGCGGTAGGAGTGACAAATATTTTCCTTCACCGTATGAAGCCTCTCTGCTCAGAATCCTGACATCTTGAAATTCCTACAAAACATGCATTACTTAACCACGAGCAGGCACAGCACTCCACTCCTCAACACGAATTTGTACATCTTGCTAAATACCTTTTTTTTTTTTTTTTTTTTTTGAAACACGAGAATGTCATACTGGGACATGGATGCTCAATCATTCTCCTGCACAGAACATTTTTCAGCTTTGCAAGGCAGTTTCATAATAAAAGGCTTAGTGAGTGAGCGGGCTGCATTATTTATAGTACTCGTCTGAATGTACTGAATTTGGCTCGCTGGCCAAATGAAGTGCTTCTTCTGATCTTGCTGGCAGGTCAGCTGTGCAGCACACCTGGGTTATGCCATCACGTAGAAAGCCATGCAAAACAGCTGAAAATTATTCAATTACTGACAGGATTCAGCAAACCTAAACAGGGGGCTCTAACAGAATCTAAAATAGCACAAAACCGAACCTAAATACTGTGTAAAATGTATTTGCAACTTTCAAAAATGTAAGGTTTTTTCTGGGAACTTTTCATACAGGGTCATACACTCAGCGACATCATGAACATGCCATGACCTGCTGAGTAGTGACAGCACAGGAGCAGGAGGAAAACACATGGGGAGGCTGCTGTACAAACTATACCTTTCTCAAAAATTACTTGGGAGTAAAGAGAATATAGCTACAAACATCAGAAACAGACTGTTACATCAAAAATAAAAAACAAAAATGCAGACTTTTACCCATTTTATCATATCATTAAGCTCAAACTCTCAGACCCTGTTCACTCGATTTGTGCCTACCAGGTTAACCAGTAGGCAAGCTTCTTTGCAATATCTGTGATGTCTGTGTGAGCAGGTCTTGGTGTTCAGTCCTTCTGCTCTGCTGTACCTCTTGTCTGGCCACGAGAGACTTTATTGTGCTGTATGTAGTCTTCTATTGCAAAAGCAATCCACAGTACTCAAGCGGTACTCAAAACTCACTGGGGGTGGTGAGTACACTGCAGGATGCTCAGTGGCACAGGCAATGAGACCACTTGTCTGAAATTGAAGACCATGTCCTTCAACATCTCACAACCACCGAAAGGTCATGTCCTGCTCCTTCCTTTCTCACACCCTCCTCCATCAGGAAGCAATGGTCGAATCATGCCTCACGTGGGTCAAGCAGACGCTTGTGGGAGGCATACTGCTGCAGGGGCATGGCTTCGCCAGCACTCCGACAGCAATCGGCTCCAGATATTCCCGGCTGAGGCGTGTGGACGCCCCAGGTACGTATTACCGTCCGTGTTCTCTTATTCACAGTGGGACAAAAAATGATTGAAAATGATTGCGCTGCGCTGCCTGTTTCTGCTTGTCCTTAAGGAATCTACCCCACATCGATCTCCTGTCGGTGAGCTGAGAAGTTCTGGAGTGGGCAATCTCCAATTTTCACGATATGAGATCACTGACAATTTCATATCCCCTTACATTTCTTTCAGCACATTTCACAAGTTTATTGCTGTGTGGTGACAATGCGAGTAGATATAATTGATAAGGGGAAGACAACAAAAATAGGTAAGCCCTATATTATTATACCCAAAGTGCTTTTATCCTGAGTTTCAAACATGCTTAGTCTGCTGACACACAATGAGATGACAAACTGTGCAAATATAGAATTACGGCAGTTTCTTGGCCCCATAATCCTTTCATGGGCAGACACTAGCAGCAAGCTGATACCCTGCCCATCAGTGCGCTCTAAACTGTCTCTATTTATTAATCTAAGTAAACAACAGCAGTAGAAAGGCTCGTTATCTAATTCTATCAAGAAGCATGCTGCATGCTTTTAAAAATTCTGAGACACACTCACATCAGTCAGTGCCAAAATCTAAGAGCATTAATTTAGCGGCCACTTAAACCCAATTTCAATTGTATGCTGTCTAATTCCTGCTGTCTACATACAATGACTGGCTTTCATTCTGAAACATGTTTCATCCTTTTGACTTCGGCACTGGGTTCCCGGCCTAATTAGAGCAGAACTCCGTCCACACGCTCAGGGAAAAAAATTGGCTGGTCAGTGAAGTTTAGTACAATTAATTTGCTGAGGAGGCAATTTTATGCCGCCCGACTTAAATACATGATTTTAAAATTTACTCATTTGTATAACAGAATAATTTACTCAAGCATTTCAAACATCTGTCGCAGAAAGACCAGCAGTATTTTTAAGTCCCAGAAATAGAATAGACAGACCACACAAAAACATACACGGAGAAGGATCTTTGGAAAAAAAAATCAGTGTACTGAGACCGTCGATCAAATTATTCAAAACTCTTGCAAAGTTGCTGGGTCATAATTTACTTAGTTTCAAACAAATACACTCTGAGAAAAAAATTTTTCTGGCATTGAAACTTTTGTCATTTTAGTTTTAATGCACTTTGGTCTGTAACTCCATTGTCTGCAGTTTTTAAACAAAAAGCATCTAAAACCCGGCCAGCACCAGAGGTGAAGTGGGACTTCAGCGTTTGAAGTTTTGGTGTGCCAATGTGACTGTGCCACAGACACCATCCCAAAATCTTCTGTCCTGTTTTCAAGGGCTTAGCACCAAATTCTTGGCACTGTGCATCTGTACTCTTTGAGGGCTTCCTAGGACCTCTCAGTCTGACAATGCTGCCTCCTGTTCTGTGGCTCACTCACAATGGACATGTGAAAGTCCACAAGCAAGAGGACAGCCTGGTAGAGCTGTGAGTCCCAAAATGACATGCACATTACAATTTTTTTTTCTTGAATGTACGACATTATCTCATTTCAGACTTTAAATAATCTTTCTGTTGTCAGTCCATACCATCTGCCATGTTCCCTGTCACCTGATGGGACGACAAAAGACCTTCAGGTGTAGCCAATGTCTCAGAGGGTAACAGCAACCACATGAGCATAACAAATGTTTTTCTTCACTGCACGTTTGTCTTAGTAATGTCCAAATAGTCCACACAGCCAAATTCTTAGGGGTCCAGCTCCTGTACTGAGCTGAACTAAACCGAGAGTCTGTGAGGGGACTGATCTTACAGCTCAAATGAACATATTTCACAGAATACGGCTGACACTTTCCCGCAGTAAGCTACAGAGCTTCCCTCGCATTAGCTTGACACGCAACTAAATTAATGCAAATGAGTTCTGAAAGTGTCGTGATTATACGTGTGGAAACTGGCAGTCCAATAATCAGGTACTGTTTCCTGTACCATGTACCCCATTCTCTCCGTTTCTTCCTGAGGTCCAGCTTCTGGATCAACAGCACGGACTTTGCAAGCAGTCAGGGAATGTTTTACATGTGGTAATACAGTAGGATGGCCACACAGCACAGATTACGTGGTCTGGACTTATTTATTAGGCTACATACATGGACAGCAGTATTCAGCACAGACATCAAAGTGTTGTGATTTCAAAGAGATTAGGCTAATATCTCATAAAACAGTCTATAACCAGTGGATAAATCAAGCCCTTTTTTTCACATGATGTGCTTGAGTAAAGACAGAGACTGCTCTGCATATCAAAGGGCTGCGGTATTTCTCTACAAATTTGCTCCTTATTTGTGCCCTATATATTGCAGAAGGTATTTTATACCTTTGTATCTTTTAAGATCCAAAAAACATGCATATTAGGCATATAATTCTGCTCAGTGTGACCTCTAAAGCCAACACACTTACTGAATGGGATTTGGAGCTTTTGAATGATTTGTCAACTCATGTTTCAAATGAAAAAATGGAAGGCAGACACTTTACCACATTAAACCCTCCCTCAGGGTGTTTTATGGGCTGTGTGCTGTTTAGAATTCCCTGGTCATCTATTCTGGTAACTGAAGTTGGGAATAATAGTGGAGGAATGTCACTTAACTATTTGATGCATTTTCACAGCACCCATGTTTTCAGAGCAGCTTAATAGCAAGAAACCAGTGTTTAATGGTCTACATATTACATTATTTAGTTGCTCTATGTGACTTAATATCAAACAAATGTACCAGCAAATCACAAACGCTTTTCTGTTACACACACACATTGTATCACAAATCACAGTCTTTAGGCACATCATGTAATCTACATGCGTAACCGTTTTACCCATTTGTGATGCTGGATGCTTTTTTGACCTTAAGCAGCTCACATTACTACCCTACATCAGGACCCAACACTCTGTGACTAGCATGGGCTAGTTAAAGGAAACCTTTATTTCACAATATCTTTACCCACAACCCCACCTTTTGCCTCATTCCATCTTGTCAGTTCCTTCACTGGATCACTTAGTTATATAAGGAAGTGAAAAAACACAGTATTGTAGAGACCAATGTGAACAAAGCACTGTGCACACCAGCACCTACTTCTGGGATTCCCAAGGAAAGCAGCAGGAAAAACACTTCAAATAATCCCCTTTCCAATAGTAGGCCTTAAGGATGCTCCAAGGGCAACGAGGACCAGGCTTGGCCAAGGACGGAAGTCCCACACAACACTTTAGAGAGAGGATTGACAATCATGCCTTCAGGACATTCCCTCTTCTGTCCTCTCTGTGCCTTTGCCTCCCTCAAAAGAAGCTTTCTTCAGGCCTGCGTTCGCAAATCGCTGTTTTGTATTCTCCAGGGCAGCGTTCGGATGCTCTTGTGCACCACACAGGAGTGACAGATGTATCCTTATCCTTACAAGCTGTCATTTACGATAAATTTTACATTTGGAATAGGTCCTCCATTTACACCCCTGACCCATGCTGCCTGTGTGTATCGTTAATGGCAACAACTTTGCTTTCATGTCATCCTCTTTCAGCAGAAAATTTTTGCAGTGCTAAATTATAAAAGCCTGCAAAATAATGAATGCGAAACGCACGTGAGGACGCCAAGTGCTGATGTTATAGTGCTGACAGTTCAGCTGCCGTGCTGAATATTGAAAGTTGCAGTCCACTTTACAGGGCTTCATTTCCCATAAGCAGAATAGCACTAACGGCATTGTAAAGTGCAGTGTACAATATTTGTTTAACGTTATCCGAGTCTCCTCAAAATAAATGTGGCTTTTAACCTCCATCATCTGTATTCCAAGGCAGCACAATGTTTACATTCCTCCCTAGGCTCCATGTTACCGTGACAAAATACAAGACTGTGGTGTTAGACTTTCCACCTACAAATATGCGGCATATGTTATGTGAAACACGCCAGATGATCTGAGAGATGGTACTAATAAAAGAGTTTTGTAGTTAAATCTGCGACACAGCAAGGCAGAGCAGATTTATACGGTGGCGCCCACAATTTATACACTCATTTTGATCGCCTCAGTGATGAAAACATCATTGGGAAACACAGGATCCATAGAGCTGACAAAGTGACTGCCCTCCAGCCACTACAGCTGAGTGTAGCAAGAGACACGCTCCACATTTTATGCTTCAACAGAACAAGACTGTTCCTGATATTGCTGCCCGTTTATGGAGCAGATGGGTTTTGAGCAAATGTCAGCAAATAATATGACCCTAACCTTTACCCAACAAGAAAATATTGGCGGATTGTCAGTAATGCGTATCGTTTAACCTTATCCCTAACCAAAATGCTAACCAATCAGGATTTTTGTGAGCTCTTGGCAATTCTTGTAGCCTGAACCAAACTGTAATCGTACTCCAAACCCAGCAGGTGAATTTTTGGCAGATTACCAATAATACCAGTGGTTCCCACAAGACTGTCACGTGAATGACGCTGCTGAGTCCACTGAGAGAACAAAGTGCTTTGACAACATATACAGATGTATGGAATCTCAGCTCAGAACCTGTGGCTGAACACAAGACGTGTTAGGGTCATATTGTTAGCAAACACTAAGCAGAAGACGCCATGCTCAGTTACTGGCGAAACCACCATGTTTATACTCTAGTTAGAGAGCACAGTCTACTCTGTAATACTTGAATAAGATCTCAGAAAGAATGTATGACACCTCACATGGCCAAAAGACTGGTATGTCCTTAATATCTGTTATGAGCTGGTATGACTGTGGCCAGTGCCGGCCCTAAACACAGGCCATATAGGCAGATTCCATGGGCTTTGCTGGCCCACCAATTGAGAGAAGAAGAAAAATTAAAGATATTTTAGTAGACTAGTTTTTATCTTGCCTTGGGCCCCAAATTGGTCAGGGCCAGCTCTGCTGTGGGCATTGCAACACAAAACTGAAGCAAAATCCATACCCCGGCTAAAATGCAACTTCGGGGGACAAGCAAAACAGGATAAAAGTAGGGGAGCACCATATCCCCAGGGAACAACTTCATCAAAGTTGAGAGGTCAACAGAGAACACCACTGTGACCCTTTCTACATAAAGGAAGTGAGCCCCTCTCCATACTGTGCGATCTCTCTCATGTTGAGAATCCTGCCTGATATTTCCAGTACTAAGAGCCCAGCAGAGTGAGACTAAGGCAGTCCAGAACACAGATGAGAATATCTTCATATTTAACAACACCGAAATCTCTCAGCCAGAACAAGTTGCTGTTTAGCCAAATGGAAACTTATTGGTAGTGATCTTCAGTAAAACATCAGGTTGTAATTTTGCATGAAAACCAGAGGATTCAGTTCAGAACATGCAAATAAAAAGCACAATGAGTGACCGAGGTGTGTGAGGGGGTGTGTGACTGTTTCACTGTACGCTTTGTCTCTAACTTTTACACCATGCTTTGTTTGATCCATACAGCCCTCCTGCACTGTACTTACCCAAGACCACACTCTTTTATTCAAATACACTCATGACTCACAGTACCCTTCTGCCTATTTTTTTTTTACTAGTTGAGTATTTCAAAGCACATTTCAAGTGTTATTATATGAAACATGTAATAAACTGCATTTTTCCTCTTCGCTGTCCTTGTGATTACTGGAATATGACTTAATTACTCTCAGCCTGGAGGAAAAAATAAATAAACTGCCATTATTTCTCATTCTCAACCAAAAGGCTTTCTGCTTTCTAAGAACATTTTAAAATAATGAAAAACGGTTTTTGTGTACAGGTTTAGAATTTCGAAAGGTCGTGGTACTATATTCACCATCTTTAATCGCAGAATTCATGTTAATGAATTAACTTCTCTTTTCTTAAATTGGATTTACTGCACCTTTACGTGTCGGCGCTGCTAAGTTCAGTGGAACAGGCGCGCGCAAAGATAAAACGCGGAGAATACTGGCGTCACATCTTTTATGCATGGCATCGTTCCCACCCCCTCGCCCTTCCCAAAGCTGTATCCGACACTAAGAGCTCGTCTGCGGGTCATGATGAAAGGGAGGACAATGAGGACCGTGGGGGTTCTCCAGCTCCCCAGTCTAATTCCACAATCCACGGCGAGCTAGACGTCGCGAGGCTGTTCTTGGGGCGCACTTGTGAACTAAGTGCACGGAAACGGGGACGAGATCAAGGGTGGCTTCGGTGAAGCTGCCTCGTCATCCACTTAAAATTAATCGGCGAGGCTCTTCCGAAGAAAAGCGCATGGCAAAAGACTGGTTTTAGCCTCTATTTCTTTTAGTATCTGTAGGAGTAGTCTGGAAAAAAAATCTGCATCTCCAATATGATGAAACGGGAGTCATGCTGTGATGACCTTCCTTTCACCCCTCAATATCAGATGTGAGCTGGAGCACAAAAAGACCTCTTTGCAGCTAATCTAAGGCGCGTATGCATTTCACAGTGTGCGGGGTGCAGCCCCGTTAAAGGTCCAAAATCTCAGGAAAACGCTGAGTATTAGGTGGGCAAGAAACTGATGTACGTATGGTGTGAACAGAAAAGTCGGGGAAAGCAGGAACGGGTTTTCGATGCTATCTTCACTGTGAATCCAACAGGTAGGAGATGGGCAGGCCAAAAACTTTCATCATTCACAGTTCTGAAGTGTGACATTTCTTGTTCACAGTGAAACCCGGGAACATTTATGGAGATGCGTACAGACATATCCCAGCTCCAGAACAGTTTTGGGCATGAAAAGCCTGTGAAGTACTTTTGTCTTTGGTTGGAACTACACTCAGTGCGTGTGATACCCAACATTAGCGTAAAATTTCTCAAGGTGCATACCATAACTTGCTTGACGAAATAGTTGCTTGCACTACTGTACTTTAGCAATATTGCGACTGCTACAGCATTTCCAGTCCTAATCTGTTCACCAGGTAATTTCTTTAAGTCGCGGGGCAGATTCAGAAAAGAAAGATTTAGGTAATTTAGAAAACATTTACGTTTATTTGCTAACGAATTCAATTATATTGTTTAATTCCCCAGCGACCCTGAATTGGATAAGGCGGTAAATTGGATGGATGGATGGATGGATGGATGGATGCTTGGATGGATGCTTAATTTCCACGGCAGTCTATTGAAACTACCGAACAAAAGCCATAAACTACAAATGACACTAACTGGTTTAGTCGCTGCACGAGTGGTATCATTTAAATAGATGTATATCGGAAAGCATAAGTGATTAATTTTAATCACAAAATGTAAACTTAATATTGTGACCAGACCCCACACTTAACCTAAACGTTCGATACGTTGAAAAACTGCTTAAAATTTCCCATAGCTGGCTTGATAAAAAATAAATTCAGAGATAACAATGAATTTGACAATTGTATGAGTTTCGCACGCAACACGTATCCCGTCCACGATACCAAAAAATTTAAAAGTAAAACGTTCAGAACTAAAGTTAATGAGAAACGCATTCGCGATTCGATCACTTGCAATTCTATGAAACTCAGTATTTAAAATGTGTTTATCACATGTGTCAAGCATCTGTTTCCCCTGCATGCGGCTGCAAGCAGAACGATAAAAGTGCCAAGGCTTTACTGACTGTAGATCACTCACCATTCCCATGCTCATCTGCGCTGCCGTGAGCGAGGGTGCCGCAGAAGTCTCGGATAAAAACCAAATGACCGGAAAGAGAAACATTTCTGAAGATACAATCCAGTAATTATCGAAGCTCCACTTTCGAAAATTAACCACGGTTTTCCGGTCTTCTCTCCCAGCTTCATGTGTTCACATGCATCCTTTGAACGGCGCGTCCATAGACTAAGTCCGGATTCTTCGCGTAGGAGGCATGCACGCTCAGTCCGTGCAAAATCATGACCTTGTTGCTCTCAAACATGCAGAACGTGTCACCGCCTGGTGCTGATGTGACATGAAACAGCGTTTATTTCCCAAATTACTTTCCGCTTAAATCACACTGGCGTTAAAAGGTACGGAGGATGACACAAAGCATGCCATTTGATGTTTGTGGGATGATGCAAACCATGCGTGTTGATGGCTCAAAAGCTTTTTATCAATTCCGGTAAGGAGTTAATCTCTCCAAGTGAAGTTGGCCAGGAGCGACGCGATCCTGTGGCGAATCGTGTGTAGAATGAGTCGCTGGCGTGCAGAAGAATTGTGGTCCCTCGGCTGACCACGACCAGCTCTGGCGCCGGAGCTCGAGCTGTCAAGTAAAAAGCGTGACATCGGAGTGTGCCGAAGTCTTTGACGCCGTGAGAAGGGCGGTAAGAGACAAGGACAGCAGTCAAACCCACATAAACTGCCACACTGGTGAATTAATGACGCGGGTTGCGTGCACAACAGTGCAGTTATTTTTTGCAAACGTTGAAGCCACGGCGTGATTCATAAGTAGATGACAGACGATCGCTGAAGAGGGAAGTATATGCATGCCCCCCCCTTCTTCGACTTTATGAAAGTGTTCGCATTATTGTATTAAGTATTTAAAATATCTGATATTAGTCCTACACATCTCAGTTTCTGGATAAGAGCTTTAAGGGCATAATTTGTTTCAATTATTCGACTTATTTAAAATGACACAAAGACAAGGCATTTAACATCCATAAGCGCTTATATGCAGCTAGAATAATGACAGCTATAATTATACCCCAGTTGGGTAAATGCGACGTTTTTGTTTTAATGTTCTTTGTTCCGCACAGCTCGACCTGATTTGCGACAGACAAAAACGGAGACAAATCTGAAGGGATTCGGGACAATAGCGACGTACACGGATTTACTCATTCAAATCTTACCGGTATTAAGGACTTTAAAACAGTAGATTAGCGAGCCCGTTGAAGAGACACGTTTTAAGAGTGCGATATATGCCATTTTAAGCTGCGAACACTGACATTTGACAGCTCTGGTTGAAGATTAATTTCATTTAAACACCTGCATTGTCAAAACAAAGCAGATCAGGCGCGTTTTAAAAGCTTAAAACAATATCTGTAGATTCATTACAGCTTAAAATACATTGGAGTTGTTTTCTGTATTTTAAGTAATACTGAAATTAGTTTGTAACAGCTATTTTCTCAATATCGCATTTTCTCTGCAGGGTTTAAAACAACAGTGGGAAAACTGAAGTTAGGTTTGCTTGTATCTGTTAATGACAAAATGTCAATGAAGATTCTCAGTCATCCAGGTGGAACTGTCTGGAAGTTGAAGCATGTCAACTGGACTTCTTTGTTCTTGATAGGAATGTTTCACTATAGCTTCTTTAACCTCAAATAGGTTGAAGAAGGCTGAAGAAGCTGCTTGGATGAGTAGCGAAACGTTCCTATCACGAATAAAGAAGTGCAGTTGATATGATTCAACTTCCAGACTGTTAACGACGAATTTAAGTTGCGTGAGAGTCGTTTGAAGTACATATAGCATGTCTTCCACTTGGACATTTTGACAAAGGTTGCATCAGTAATATTCATTAAAGTGGATTCTCGTGACCCTACACTGGATAAGGAAGGGGAAATATACTACATTAAAATGAGTTCCCTACACCCTGCACTGGATAAGCAGAGGAATGTATACTACATCAAAGTGGGTTCCCAACACCCTATGGACTAGCAGAGAGTATGTGGTGTGGCAAATGGATGGAATAGTAAGTTGTCTCCATACATTTTTATATGTTTGTGTTCCTAAATCAATGAACCATAAACAATATAGAGTAGAGACAACAGTACAGTTTATGTCTGATGTGGATACTGACCCAGTTTCCAAGGGAGGAGATCAGGAAGACCGGAATGTTTTTGGATGATGCACCAAAGGACTCAGGTAAACTTAAAGGTAAATGTTGTGTCAAATCCAGGCAGAACCTTCCCATTTACTGCATATCCAAATATTAACATTTCAGCCAAGGACAAATTAAGAAGTTACCTCTTACGACCTCCAACATTTTCAGGCAGTGAGTGGCATAATAAAATGATTAACGATTTTTAAAAACACAGATAAGATGAAACGTACACCAGTTTTTCACATTTTTTTATAATAGTGCGTGTTTGTATTATCTAACTCTTTTAATTGTATTAACTATTCATGTATTTCTGTAAATTCTTTGGAGTGTTTCTTTTTAAAAGGATTTTTTAATAACTACTGTACCATCTATACTTCATAACTTCATTACATAACATTCCTTAGCACCTTCAGGATAAAGTTGTCTTTTATGGTGTGCTCATTTCATTTTCTAACTTCACTAGACACTTTATTGCTACAGTTATACACTTGTATAATTTACCGTACCTTTCTGTCTCCACCGCATGAAGATGTCCAATTTAATTGGTGCGGCCTGTACCACGTTTCATCACTGTTATTTCTTCCTTACTTGTTTGATAGAATAATTCTGTGCAGTTTTAAAATTCCCAAAACGCGATATCAAAAGTATGTATATAAGATGACAACCGTTCAAATCAATCATCTACTCATTCTTCAGTTTTGTATAGGAATTTACTCAATTCAGGATTATGGTGCTTGAAATACACTTCCTCTCTAAAATAGTTTTTCCAGATGTAAAGGGATCATTCAGTTTTTCAAAAAGATGTATGACCATGACACATGACCGTGTCACTGGAAATTATGGACCCCTGTGACCTTTTGGTGAACTGTTGACACTTAGTGCCCTGGACTCAAATCATGGAAATCATAGATGTTGCTGAAAGCCTATGGCTTTGCACTGCTCAGTGTGAAACTATTATGTGTATCTTCTTTGTAAAATGCAGTAAGAACCTCCAGGTCAGAATCTTATTCCTCCTATCTGCAGCATAGTTATCCCAGGAGCATCTGTGTACAAACTGGTGTAAAGAAAACTAAAACTTCTAAACAAACATGCATTCATTCCTGGAAAAGAGGTTGCATATCACAATAAAGGCAGTAGGATGGAATGGGAAAGCAACTGTTTCAGCTTGTCGCCTGTCAGCCTCACAGCTGTTAGGGAGATGTTGGACAGAAGGTCTGGGACCAGGTTCTCAGGTTGCTGTGATTCCCAGTGCAGAGAATGCAAGCACATCCTGCCAAGCTTGTATCCATAGATGCACCATGTGGACACCCCATAATTTTATTTTTGCAAGATGTTGTTTCTATTCCCCTATATGCTCTTCAGAAAAAATTTTTTCAACATCCTCCTCCCACCGGATCGCATCTTTGAAAAGTCTCCCCATAAAAATCATTGGCCACCCCAATGAAAAATTTCTGCTGTACCCCTGTGTCGAAGGATCAGGAGTGACAAATTAACACTCCCAGATGTTGAGTCTCTGTGTTAAATTTGAAGTGTAGATTTAGCTATGTCAAATCAATGATACAAATTGCTTTATGGAAAATGAAATTCTGTAACCATATGCCTCATACCTGTGACCAGTGGAGTGTGCAGGAGTGGAGATGGTTGTTCGGCTTGTGATCGTGGTGATGACAGGTACTGATGGAAAAATGAGGTTTCGAAGCCCTGGTAATTATAGTACTGTGTGTGTCAGCAAATGATTTAAACCAATTCTTGTTGGGTTTTGGTGGACTAAACTGGGCAGCTACTGACAGCACAATGTTAAACTTTGGCACTGTGGGTTACAATGTTGTAAATTGTTACCTCTACAAGGAAAGCTGTGACAGGAGCTCCAGTGTATAGCGATGAGGTGGATGAGGCATCCTACCTGTGTGACATTAAGGACACAACATCCCCTTTACTGAAGGCCTGTGACTGTCAGCTGTCCTGTCCTTTACCTGGTACACAGATACAAAAAAAACTGTCAAACGAAGCGTTTTAAGAACTGAGTACAGTCTTATTGCTTTGACACCTTTTATGCTACCTGAAGATGTAGATGTCAGCATGCTCTTACGCTGTACAATTGCAGGTCTCAGTCTGAACAGAGTGTGTAATTGAGAGCATTAGCTATGGCAGGTATGAATACTGTGATTACACTGAATGTGAGGGCTCAGTATGCCATGTCCCATTTTGGTCTCTTTGACTGTAACAAGTGGGGGTGGGGGGGGCATCCCTGGCAACACAAGGCATAAGGCAGGGTATATACATATCCTGAACAGGTTTACAGCCCATTATAGACCACTCTTCCTGTACAGGTACAGTAGTCAATTAATCAGAACTGCCTGTGTTTGGATTATAAGAGGTACCTGGTACACTCCTGTTTAGTATGCTGTGCAGGCTTAGTCTTCCTACTGTCACTATTCTGATTGCAAAGGATTTGCTTTTTATACATTGTTGTTTTGTATAGATTTCTGTCTCCCCCTACATTCTGGTAAATGTCACTTTTCTCTTTCCATGTTTGTTTCTTTTTGTCCTTCTGCTTATTATGAGATGAAAGGGAGAAAAGTGGATAACAAAAAATGAATTTCGGTAGTGCGGGTACAATCCATAAGTATCATAATGTGCTGGTAGCGAAACATATGTACTTTTAGTAAAATAATTTTTTAAAATTTAAAGTTATTATTTTTCAATAATAATTTAGAGTCAGACATTTCGAATGAAATACACACATATGCTATTATTATTACTGTACTAAGCTCAACTTTGTATTTTATAGTGTTAAACGTTTTTCAAATTTTATATACTGTCTTCGTCTTCTGAAACAGTAACTGAA
>JABJVR010000954.1:16008-57425 GCA_025773905.1 Chitala chitala
ATGCTCCAGACATCAGCACATGTAAAATCACACAGTAACTGAAATGCTCCAGACATCAGCACATGTAAAATCACACAGTAACTGAAATGCTCCAGACATCAGCACATGTAAAATCACACATGCATTTAAGAACCGTTAGGTAATGTAAGTAAACGAGAAAATAGTACCTGCACAAAAAAGAAAAAAAAACTTTTTTTTAACACTAAAAATAAATGTTAGGGCAGGGAATTGTAAGGAAAATGTAAGGAAAAATTGAATCCCATGATGGTCAGAGTCTGTTGACAGCATTAATTTAATAACACTGATCTTTTCAGGTAATTGTTGCTGTGCCTCTTGGTGGGTGACCAGAGCCTTAAGTAGTCTGGGGTGAAAACAGCTACTGTGGATAACATTGGCATGAAGGCTATTGTAGGAGTTCATTCAGCCCTTTTCTTAACCCATCTCTGTATGCCATCATTATCAGGTAGCACTTGTGACCTATTTAACTTCTATCAGCATCTTGGGCCTAGGATTACATCATCTACCTCTGTGGAGTCCAAAAGGAAACTACTTACATGTAAACATTTACCTAATTACAGGCTGAAAAAAAGATAAAAAGGGGTTATCTGTGTCAGCATTAAGAATAGATTTATATGTGTATCCCACTAGTTTTTAAATTTTTATGCTTTGAGTTTGAAAATAAATACACATGAATCTATGTTCACAGCTGGGAAAATAAAATAAAATGAAGTACATTTCCAAGCAATTTACATCTAAAATGTCTTGGAAAGAAAAAATAACACTGTCTTTTAAGATTAAAGGTGTAGAGAATCACAGGATTGGAACTTTTTCTGAAGTAGTTGGAACAACGTCAGACAGGCTGGGTTTTTTTTTTTAACCACCGTCTTTGAATACGTTTTTAACCGTCTTTGAATACGTTTTTCCGTATGACACAACAGGTTTTAATGAAAAATATGATTTATGAAAAAAGGTGCAGGGGAGACAAACCTTGTATGGGACAGCCGTAATCCCGCCCTCGTTCACGATGTGTTTTTTGCGTTGCTTAGAATCAATGTAACAATCTACGATCAATTAAGTGTTTTCAGAACATTGCAGACACTATTAAGCATGGGGGCCCAAGGTAAAAGCATCACATGTAAAGGAGAAATGTTTCTCCTCAGCACCACAGTTTCAGGTTGGCCACGTCGTCATGCCGATGTCATGTAAACTGTTCAGTATATTCAGTTTGTCTCAAGGGCAGCTCATTTGTTTCACAACAAAAATCTGTCAACCTCTGCCTCATTGTTTTACATATGGCTACTTCAATGAACTCAAACTTGAAGTTTTCCTTTAACACGGAAATTGTCTTCGCGGGGGGGGGGGACATACCCAATCACCCACACCACTTCATGATATCATTATGAGCACCTATTCCCGATTGCCTTTCCACTCCAGGGCGCAGCTGAGGCTAACCTGCTCTATTACACACCTGAGAGTGCCATTTAATGGCCTTCTGCTGTCACTCCAATCAGAATGCCTTCGGTAAAATCAAAGCACTACTTAAAACATAATATATACACGGTGTTTTCAGGTGATTACAACACAGAATATTTGCCAACACATTGTTAAGAAAAACAATACAGCAAGTATGTACCAGTTCATACTGAGCTGTATAATTACCAGCTCCATTAAAGAATGTGGCTGATAAATTTATACAGAAGACTAAAAAGCTACCTTTGTTCTGGATAGTACAGAACTACTCCATAAATAAAATGTATCGTCCATCTTTTTCAAAGGAAGGCATTCCTGGCTAGAAATACTGATCTTCTATGCTTCATGAGGAGAGCACCTGCTTTGTGCTTCAGGCCAGACCTCCTGCATTAGCATTTCATTGCCTTTTGTTTTGGCTGAACTGGCTGGAGTGGAAATCCCACAGGTTTGCTGAACCGTGGCCAAACACATCCCTATGAAGTCCTGTTAAAAATAAGAGAACCCGCAACGAAACAGACATTCAGTTTGAACCCACTTTCAGGGCGAGGGTTTATTAAGCAATCAGAAGCCACAATCAGATTGCAAAACAACAGGAAAAGTGCAGTAATCCACTCAAGAGTTGGGCTATTTGTGAAGGTCCATCTGTAATGCAGACAATGAAGGGAGCACACGGGAGGGCGAGGAGAGATGGGGGAGTCAGGACGCACTGCAGGTTCGAAAGGGGAGACCAAGGACACGAGGAGAGACTAACGCTCAGTTGGCTTCATCAGAATGATTCAGCATTACTGCACAATGTACAATTACAAACACAGCCTTTAAATAGCAGAGAGATAATAGCATTCAGGTACAGTCAATTAGAACCTTGTGCACTGAGAGGCTGGGATGACATGGTGTGACAGGAACTAAATAAAACCCCTAATGCAGATGACTCGGTGATGCAGACGTTAGAGACGCAGAGTAAGCAAATGCCTGCCGGCTCAAGCCCCAACAAGAGTCTGCTTTAGTCTTCAGTAACGCAATTAAACTGGATTTCACAAATGCCAAAGTGATACAGTAGAAATCATAAGAAGGAACTGAAATGTATAAGCTCTAGAAACAGTCCAGATAAGGGCTTCTGTTAAGCATGTGCAAAATGTAGAATTACAATTTTTTAAGGTATATTATTGTTCTCTGTTCACTCTTTTTTGTCAATTTGCATTTCACAGTGAAGGCAACAGACAATTACATAAAAAGCCTTATGATGTTTTATTTAGATTACTCCTGCCTTCTCCTTCCTTTACTTTGCCCCGTTTTGGTCTCAGAAAACAATGGTCACGTGGTTGTAACCTCCTTGAACAGAAGGCAATTAATTGGCTGACAGTTCCCGTTAGGTAGGCGGGGCCACAGATTTACTGAAGGTCATGACGGGCACACTTTACTAAACCAGCATATCATCTATATGACCTAGACCATAAAGGCAGTGGCTGGATCTATACTCTTCACCCCCATCCACCCCAGATGTATCTTTAAAGGTAATGCGTCGGTACAACATAATTTAGCTTCCTCTAGGTTTTTTTTTCCTCCATTATTTTCATTGTGGTCTGGCTTTAGTGTTGCAGTTTTAATAGCACTCAGTAAGAGGAGGTGCCCCTCCCCACATTTCCTGTTTTGAGGGCTAATGAGACACTGTGCAGGTCCATGAAAAGGAAGTAGAGGGACCTGTGGGTCACCTAGGGGAACTGCAGTCTCCCCTGTTCTGAATCAAGAGAAATTGTGGTGTACTACATCTATGATGTGAGTGCATGGTCTGCCTTCTAACAAAGTATTTCTTTATTTAAATATGGAGTCATTACAGAGTGATCAGTTGTACGTCTTCCAGTTCCATTTATCTTTACCCAGACTCACCCACCTCCACCCACGCCATCGTCCGACATCATATTTAATTATAAAAATGGTGAAGAGGAACGATGAAGAACTTCATTCACATTTCTGGCTCCCACGCTCCCGCCTGCATTAGGTGTCTTTGTGGGGTACAAGTCTGTACGAAAAATGATTTACGTTCCCTGTGAGATCATTTATGTTCGTTAATGTACGCTTTTTCATTGCAATTAAACTGTAATCAGTAGAATGGGAAATGTTTCCTGAAAAATGGAACCCATCACTTTTCTGTGTACTGAGTTTGACTCAGTCCACTGCCTGGCTGAATCTGGTTACCTGTTGTCTATATTCAGCCCTTTGGCTTCTGTTGGCTAATAAGAATACAGAGAGATGGAGATAAGGGTTTACTTTATTAATGTGAAGCAGATGAGGAAGATGTCACTGAAAGTCTTCATGTAGACATAAATGCACGTGGATAAGTTTTGTTTAATGAGAAAGAAATAAGAATGAGCAAAACTCATTTAGCGGAAAACTAGATTTAAGAGAACAAACTGAAAAAATGACCTAGTAGTAACCAAACCAACCCAACACCATTAAATAGATAAGACGACCTAAGTGACCCTAAAGCCATTGTACTGAACAGAAACTAAAGAGGAATTAGGGGGTGAAGCCCCATGTAAGGCAACCCCAGGGAACTGCCTCTAAAGATAGTCCCTGACATTTAAAAACTAAAAACTTGCATCTTTCATTTCATTTGTGAAAGTGCAGAATGGTGATATATAGGTGTTTTGCACTCTTCATATTAGATTTATGAGGCACATGCTGTGAGTATTTCTGACAGGCACGATATTGCATGTTAACTTCACCATTATCAGTTCTGGACTCTGCAGAATCGCGGATATATATATATATATATGGTGGCAGAAACCGGAAAACGACGTTATTCCTAACATTGCTAACCCCTGTCCAGAACAGATGCCATATCCCTAACATCTTTTCATTTAGGTTTCTATTTCATTGTCTAATCCTACACCTACATTTGATATATCTCAGACGGCAACATTCTCTTTTTACATCAATCCATGCTGCATCTGAAAAGATGGTTTCTTTTCTTGTGCTCGGTAGTTTAGTGAGGACACCCCCCCCCCCCACACACACACACACACACACACACACACACACACACACACTGACACACACTCAAAGGTCACACACAAGGCAAAATATCAGGGTAATTTTCAGATTCTACTCTTTTTGCACCATGTGAGTTCATACTTGTGAGTTTATGTATGTACTTGCTGATCTGCACCCAAAGCCCAAGTTTAGTTCAGCACACTTGTGAGGCAGGGTCCAGAATTTCAGATCACTTACTGTTGCTTGAAACTTTCCACCTTCAAATTCTTTCTTAGCTAGCATATATTTATTCTTCTGCAGTGTAGTTGTTGCATTAGAGTTTGCACTTTCTGGTTTAAAGTTTGCGGCTTAGGCCTCATAGTTTCTCGTAGTATATATTTTAGGGTTTGACAGCAGAGCTCACAAGGAAGAAGACATTTTACTGTAAAGTTTGAGTTTCATATTTTATGGCATACAGTGTATGCCAATGTTAAAAAACAGTATACACTCTTGCATGTATTTTACAAAAATGTATTGTACTTGTCTTAAAGTAATGGCTTTGATTTGAAACTGATTAATGGCTCTAATTTCAAATTATGCAAATTCTTGCAGCTCAGTTGAACTCAAAATTAACAAAAGATAGTGGAAATTGGATGTTTTAAAGAAACGTATAGAATCTTTGGAGGAGTATCTTACTTCTTAGTGTCTGCCACTTTTCATCTCCCTTTGTATGAGTGCATGCTATGAAAGTGCTTAAATTGAAAATGAAAAGAAACAAATGTGATAGGGATAGACCACAAGTTCAACACTATTTTAAACCCTTAAACTAAATTGGTTTTGGTAGCACACTAGACTGCTGGGAGCTCCGCGTCGTCGTGGAGCTTGATGCTGTGTGTACTTGCTGCACATCCTGCACAGTAAGTGACGGGTGATAAGTCAAGAACACTAGAAACCCAGAGCCACCCTTGTCTGGAAGAGAAGAACATTATGTGTAAATGGCTCCTTGCTTTAATCTGTCTTCTTTGCAGGTTCGGCCGTAGGCATCTTTTCTGCTAGTGTGAAAATGAAATGGAATTAAATTGTGTATGTACCTAGAGGGTACCTGACTGCCCAAACACCATCTGTTGTTTCTAATGTTGCTGGAGCTGGTTCCTTCTTCTTTGGTATGAAACATCTATCCATGAATCCATCCCCAACTGCTTTTCCTGTACAGTTATGCAGATGACCTGGAGCCTAGTGGCCCAATGGGTAGAACATCAGGCTAGAAGGTGGAAGTCTTCTGGTTCAAATGCCAGCCCAGCCCTTGTCTTTCTGCAAGACTCTCAAATGCTAGCTCCTTGGGTGTTGGAAAAAACAGCTATGCCCTGCTCTCCCCCATGGGTTAAATGCAGAGAACAAATTCTTCATATGCAACCTGCATGCTTGTCCATGAATCTGGTTCCATTCCCTTGCTGTCCCAGGGAAAATAGCAAAGCAGGAGACACCTGGTCAGGGTGCCAACCTATCCCAGCTAATTATTCACATTGTTTGTTAAGATAGTTTCATTGACGATGTCTGTAAAAAAGTAAAATTTCAAAATTTATTTGCTTATGTTGTCATCTTGCTTAATGACCTCTGTAATGGATAAGAAGCTCACACACCTCACCATTATGTATGTGGTGTGTGTTAACTTTTCAGCTAGAGCAAAAGTCTGGACATCTGTGAGAAACAGCAACTTGGTGACAGGAAATGCCAGGTGTCACAGGCCACATCATTGTCATTCACACTTTTATGGTGAAAACAAACGTTAAAGTCATATGCTGTCACTCCTACCTCCCATTCCCAGATGATTGACAGTTAGTCTGATCTATCTGCCTGTCTTTTTGATGCACATTTCCATTGACAATAACCGTTCCAAGCTCCAGAGCCTGTCGTGTGAACAGCCTGGAGTGGCAACACGCAGGCACAAGACTGGAGAACCACATGCGAGTGCACAGAATGGGTATTTACATTACCTTCATTTACCAAGTCTCTCCACCTTGTTTATTTGCACAGTTCCATACACCATGTCTTTTCCTGTTTGTTTTGACCTGGACTCTAACCTCCATTTTTTTTCTAAATTACACTCCTCTGGATTTTATGTTGAACCTTTGAAAAGAGTCTTTTGTACATACCTTTCTCCGAAGTTCTTTACTTTTGATGTGTACCTTTTTGTAAATTTCAAATGCTGCCAGTTTTATTAATATTGCTTAAGGGGGAAAATCGTGATCCAGGAATACAATAAAATAGTTTCATATTAAAAAGGGGAGGTCATGTGAGAGGAGCGTGATTCACACTTACTTTGTGTGCACCTGTTTGGCATTCCTGTACAGAAGGCACTAATTAATAATGAAAGCAGAAGCAAAAAAACACAAAGCCATGAACAAGATAGAAAGCATAAGAGATGCGAGGTAGTGAAAGATGTGAAGACATGACATAACATTACATGCAACAGATATTAAATAAAAGAATAATTATGAGTCATATAGACATTACAGGTCAGCTTTTTTCTTTCTTTCTTTCTCCTCACACCTCGGCTATAGGTGGTTTTGTGTGTGTGTGTGTGTGTGTGTGTGTGTGTGTGTGTGTGTGTGTGTTGTGACAGCCTGGCATACACACTGGGACAGACTCTAAGACCCCTAGAACACTGACCTGGTTTGGGGAAATTAATGAACACTCATGGTGTAATACAACAACCAATCAATTTCTTTCACAAACCAACTCAGCACAGGGCATTAATCATAAAGGTCATGAAACACGTGTTCATAGTTAATGCAACCAGATTTATATTGGCAATGGATTAAAAACAGGTAATTTTTCAGGTTCCATGATTACCTTTAAGGTTAATGGTGCACGTCCCGGGCAGAGTGCTGCTATTTTACCCAGGCTTAACCTGAATTCTGTCAGAGGAATTTTAAGCAGAAAAAACGACCTGTTCTTTCCCTCTCTAACCCAAGCTTTTTATTTTTAATTTTCAGTGTGAGAAGGTGCCCCTTGAACAGAAAAACACAGTGAAGACCACAGAGATAAAGATATAGACAATTCACCACTGGTAACAGAGACGCAAACCTGTGCTGGTGAAACAAACCAGGCAGCTGCAAAGAAATGCATGGAAGTTATTCTGCAGGTCCTCCTACACCAGAGCAGCTCACATGGCATGACAGAATTTTTTTATGTCAAAGAAATAAACGTACAAAAACTGCTCAGCCATCTCTACACAACAAGCTCTGGAAGTCTTCAAGGTTGGTTTCATATCAGCCACCTGATAAGATGGAATGTATAAATAATACAGGGGGGGCGAATGTAGCCACGATTAGCCAAACCTGCCTTATTCTTCTTCAAGTCTTATCTTTGTCTCTGAGGGTCATAGATTCCAAGAAACAGGTCTATACTAAACTAGAATACTGTAAAAATACAGTATTATTCACAGGGTTGCTTTTTAGAATATGGTCACTTCAAAAGACTTCATAAATTGTCATTTGTGTGCTCTGCTATCTTTTAGAATTTCAAGGGTTTTGGGCCACTTGTAGACAATCAAACAGTGCTGATTAAATGTTTCATAATTTTTTAAGTTTCTGTCAGTGGGATATAAAAATAAAGCTTTGCATTTTGTAACTTTCACAATTAAGTACCATTAATCTTGTTGCAAGTGGAGAGCACGTGTTTTAGAACAGACTCTAAGTCCTGTGACAGATGCAATGGGGGCTGTGCAGGAAACCCTGCCGTTAGCTGCCCCTTCTGTGGGGAAGAGAGTCGATTTTCGTTCTGTGTCCGTGATTTTGTTTCTCGCTGTTTTTGTGAGTTATTTAAGATACACTGCTTGCTTCATTTAAGTTCCTTTCCTAAGGTCCCACTGATGTCAGCACTCCACCAGACCAGGGAAACAGTAGTGCTTGTGTTTACTTGGAACGCTAACTAGCCTAAAGAAAAACATATTACAGAATAGAAAACATTAGGAAGAAAGAGCCAAAAATCAGGAGCAGACCCAACACTCAGTGGTCATTAGAATACTCTGAGGGCAAACAGGCCAGCTGCAGCTAAGTGTGTTTGAAAGAGACCCCTGGTTAGGTAAGCAGAGTGAACAGTGGTTTAACACAGGAAGGACAGTCAACGCCCCTGCCTGACGGTGTCCCAGGTTTCTTTCTTTTCTCCTTGTTCCCATGTACAGAATGTAAGATGTTCAGATCCCATCATGTCATTTTTTCCTTCTTTCCAACTTTCTTCTCAGACGTTTGTTGCAGTAACTGTCAAAACTTGTACTTGGTTGATTTTTTTCATACATGTAAATGTTTTATTTATCTTGTTTGTTTTTCTTTTGCCTTTAAACTATGGTCTGCTGTCTAGCTTATATCTTTTGCCTAGAAGTTTCTTTAACTCTGTCTTTGCTCTTAAATCAGATTTTTAAATGTCAATGTTCTTTGTCTCTTTCGGTTTCTTTTAATCATTTTTCTTAGACATTTTCAACCTCTTTAGGCCAAAAAATAGGAATAAGTATAACCTAAAAAAGACCTAAAACCTACAGATAAATCACAAAACTGTGATCTTGTACATTGTCAAACTGGTTACTTCAGTTAAGGTAGGTAGAACATAGTGAACATAGTAAAACAAGTATTGGTCTTATTCTTTCCACCCATTTCAAAGAAGATGCCATTTAATCGAGAACTTTTATTCAAGAAATCTCCTGTGAAGATATGAGACCTTTAATTGGTTTTGAAATAAACCCCCTACTTGGATAGAATTTTAATATTTTATTTATACTGTATGCTTTGTCTTTTGAAGTTTTAAAACTGGCCTCTGTTAAGAAGCACGCTAATTTGATTCATAACTCAAAGTGCTTAAGTTTTCAAACTGTTTTATGTGAATTTATTGATAGCTATGGGTTATATATATATATATATATATATGTAGCAAAAAATGTTCTAATACTTCAACAGAACCACGTGGGTATGAGTGTGGCAGTGTGACTGACACGTTGAGCTGCTGAAGTTGCGCTACGCGAATGCCACCAAGATGGATCATCGAGGCATGTTTGTCGCCACAAACATGTATTCTAATTTTCAAAGTCAGAAATCATGCACAAGTATTATTTATGTCACAAGAGCAGAACGGATGCGCTCATCGCTTCGCAGCTGTAACGCTGCACATTTTTCCTCCGTGATGCTATGAGGTGTTCCATCTACTCTCGCTGTCTCTGTAATGTTGCTGAGTTGGACGTTTCTTGCATTGTTTTGATTGCATTTTTACATCTCAGAGTGGTAGATACTATTTTTCATGTTCTCTCAGTTTATTTGCTTTGCTATTTAAGAGACGCTTTTATTGATGAATCCTGATGCAACTTGCGGCACCTTCTAGAGGGAGGATTTGTTGTTTGAGGTAAAAGAACAGAGCTGTAAATTTTAAAACCCAATCAAACACCTGACTACAATGGATATAATATGAGCTTTTCCTCTCCACTTAAGTTCATCACCCTCAGCTATTTGAACATTCCAATCATAATGTTGCTTATAAAGGATTTTCAGTGGGGCACAGTATGAATAAAGGTGTGTGAATAGAGCACATTCTGAAAACATTTAACAGGGAATGCGAATTTAGTTACATTAATTAACAAAATATACCTTTTCATTATTTATATTGCCTGTTTTATTTCTGCACGTCACGAATTTCAAATTCAAAGGCTGCCTAATCATTGCAGCACTGGTACATGTCTTCGGCAGTCTATGAATAGAAGGATGTTTATTAAAGTCAGAAATACTTGGACATTTTTCCTAATAAAGAATATGCGATATGTCAACCTGGGGGGTTCTGAAGTACACTTCAAAGGCATAAAGCAATCTGGCTGTTAATCCGCCATTCACTTCCTCCCCCTGATTACATATGATTGAAGGCAATTCGTCTTATTTCTATATGCATTAGTTAAAAGGCACAGCTTCCGGTACAGTGCTGTAGCAAGACCGTGCAACACTGCATTCTGATTGAGCCCCTTCAGTTTATTAAGCACGCCATGAGATAGCATGGAGCTAGTGCCTGAAGTGTAATAACGTTTATTTCAGGCAGTTACAGGGAACAGATTTAGATGCACTGTCTGGGCAGAACGCATGAAATTATGTAAATTGCACCTGAAAGAAGATGGTATTGTTATCTTATAAATGAGAGTCAAAGCAATTAAATAATAAAGGTTCCCTTAGGAAATTTTGGGTACATGTTCTCAAAAGCAGCACAATTAGAATAAATCTCTGTGGTGAGGATTGTTTACCACTGACTTTCCGTGGCATCCCAAACATTATTCATAAATAATTTAAGGCTGCTGCTTCATGTAAGTGCATTGCATGAAAAGAGAATGACACAACACAGCGTGTAAATCAGGCCTTTATCTGTCTATGCATCTCTCTGTCACTCTCTCTCCAGCCATTTATGTTTCTATAATTTTATTTATTGAATGTCGAAAAGTTTTACTTCAGCAAGCTGAGACAGAGTACAATTTAGATTTCATTACAGGATCCATTTTCTCTCTCGTATGTTTTTTTTGTCTTTTTTTTCAGTCCCTTTGCCTAATAAGCAGAAGGAACACTTTGCATCTGATGGATAAACTAAAAAGACGAGTGTGGTTCAGTCAGGGCTGCAATTAACTTATCAAAGAAATAAGTGTAGCCATTTACATGCAGGTCATGAGGGCTGCGCAGAGCTAGAGATTGTAAAAATGCTAAATGTCCCCAGATCTTTCTCTTGCTCTCCCTGTCAAAGTCTGATTCACTCTCTGGTCATTTGCCAGATTATGACTGCACACCACATGCACTGCCTAATGTTCCCTGACCACGCATCTGACATCTACTCCAACGTTCACAGGCATTCATCTCCGAAAACTGCAAACGCCAAATTATGGCCCTCATTGGGCATACAGCATTTGCTGCAGTCAACAGCAAACTGACTCCTCCTGTCTCAATCCTATAAACCTTGCCCCCCCCCCCCATGTCAGTAACATTTTAAAGAGCCCTTCCCAATGCCCTGTAGGGGATTAGGATTAATGGCCTGGTGCTCCTCATCTCTGCCTACGCAGGCATAATCCAGGGTTCTCCTCCTAAGAAGCTTGACTGAAGACAATTAGTGCTGATGACCTCGTCATGGAGGGCTCATCTCAGATTTGGTCTACGCTCCAAAGTGGTCAGTCACTCTTTTTCACACGTGACATGTGACCACAACACTAACGCTCTTCTCCCAGAGTGCACTGGTTGTGTGACCTGAGATGGGGGGTAGAGTAAGCAGCTGTTTGGCAATAAGGTGGTGTAGACAATGTCTCTGTGAAGCTCTTACCTGTCATGCTACTTTTCTACTCATCTGAGCTGTGGTTATCACTGGCATTGATCTATGAGACTTTAAATTCAAGGTAAGAAGGCATGTGAAATATTTGATTTCATTTTACCTGCTGCATCCTGGTTATCTCCTCCTTTACAGCATGAATATTTTTCATTGCGACTGATCCAGGTGCTCAGAAAGCCGCTCCTGTGTTTCTGCAGGCTCTTATCGACACTGCTCTTCTTCCGCCTGATGAAACAGCTTGTAAGCAAGCAGTCGGTTCTCACCTTTGTTACAGGTAAAGCGCTCCTGCTCGCCCTCGAGTCTCAGTGTCTTTAATCGGTTCGCTGACTCCACTAGCCCCCCTGTGCTGGGGGTTATTATCGATATATGATTCGATTCGTGCCACCAAGATTGCCAGTTCAGGTCCCGACAGGGACTGCTTAGGTTGCCCTTAGAAATTGTATCTCACCTCGCTTTTGTAGCAAATTCTGAGGAAGTATCAACAGTGGTCGCTGGTCACATTCAGTTTGGAATAATCCAAAACGGAAATCATTTTCATAGACAGTTTTATTACATTGAAGTAATTAAAATAATTCTTTACAGGGTCGGAACTTAATTCAGGCTTCAATAGCTAGAGACCAAATCCTTCAAGAATGGATTCTGGCAAATGACAGGGAAGAGGGGAGGAATTTTTTTTTGCTGTTTTCAAATCGTGCAGTAGAGCTGCCCGGGGTTACGCCGAACCATAAATACAGTAATAAATCAACATGAAAGTAGAGGGGGCCGTAAGACTGATCCAGTTTTCTTCAAACAGGACGTACGCCATACTGCTTCAGTAGAAAAGTGAACCATGGAGGAGATTCCACGTGACATGGAGGGTCAGCACAACATTTACAGACAAGCACCCCTTGTAACGGTCACCTGCTGGTGTCACATGGCAGGATGCTGGGCTCAAGCGGGCTAGGACACAAACACCACTGGGTACAAATGACTCTCTGTAGTGTACCACTTTACAGCCTCATTACAGCACCTAAGTCCTCTAAACAGCAAGCGGATGAACAAGATTATTTAAGAATATATGGCGCTCCGCTCACTTTAAAATGTCTTGCACACAGAGAATATTAATAAGGTTCCTGCAGCGTTGCAGAACTCGCAAAGTCTGCAGAAAATAAAAGAGAGAGATGGAGTTTTCAAAATGCCTTCTGCTAACTCAATTAATCATTAAATGCTTAGTGGATCAGCTCACCTCAGAGGATGACAAGTTCGTGAAAGAAAGAACGCAAAGAAAGAGGTAATTGAATCCAGGTCACCTGCAAGTACCTAGGTATGCTGGATGTTAGGAGAATGGAGAGATAATTGGTGATTTAAAGGTTATTTTAACATCTAAAGATTTATGAAATTCCATCCTAGTTCAAGCCTCTCATTTGTACTTGGTGCTCACCATTATGCATAGATAATTGTTTTTATACCAAAGACAAAGATACTTGTGGACCCATCAAAGGCTTGTGGTTGCGGGCGGATGTTTTGCAGGTGCACGCACGCACATACGCACACACACAGGCAGATCTCTTGCGGCTGTCCCTGGATGCTGCTCTGAAGGGGAAATTTACATGGAAGCACTTTTCAGATCAGACTTAATCCTGATTTAGGATGAATATTTACTGCTGACAGTCCCTCCCTGGAGGGTATCCCAGCATGCCGAGCCAAGCCTCACAGATTACTGGAGGACAGAGAGGCTGACTGGAGAGGCACACGGCAAGGTACCCTGCTCTCTGCTTGGGGCTTCATTCCTGCTCTGCTGGAAGGGAAACACTTTCAGTCAGCAGTGTAATGCCCTGTAAATCAGCCTGTTGCCAATCTGGAGAGAAAATGAGGCTGTACTTCCAAAGAGATAGCTTCAGAAACCGAGGTTCTCAGATAGACTGTCAGTTCTGCTACTCTTTTCAGTTGAAAACAGCTAGTCCACAGCCGCAGCACCGTCTGACCGTGAAGACCACACTTCAGGCGGTGGCAGATGGATTTTATTTAATGTTCAGTCCTTGTGAAGCAGAATGAACAAACGTTCTCCAAACAGCTGCCCCACAAACATGTGAACAATTGGCCTCGGTTAACCATGCGTCTCTCCAAAGAGCAATCCGCGTTAGACACATCCTCAGGGCAGTGTCAATGAGGTCATGACAAGAACGATGTAGACATTTTAAGGAGGTCAAAATGTACACTGAACACTGAAAAAAAAAATTAGAAGGCTGGGTCTACAGAGAAGGTATGATGTTTAGATACTGATTGTTATCTTTTATGTTTCTGGACAAGAAGTGTTGCCACTCATAGTTCTGAGATAGTGTTTTACTTAGATCTTACATGAGCCACAAACAGTACAGTGCCATGTTTTCTGTTTGTAACTGGCCTAATCTAGTTGTGGTATTTGAGGATGCTTTATGAAATCGAAATGATACACACACACACACACACACACAAACAGTGCACAAAAAAAGGTTAATCAACAAAATTGCCACATTCTCCACGGCAACTTCATTTTCACTTATAATCTGAAAGATGATATTTCACCTTAACAGGGCAGTTTACAGGCACAGACCAGACCCAGCATGCATAAAACCTTTCATAATTTTTGCACTTAATTTTTATCTACACAGTTTATAAAATTACAGATTTTGCATTCAGATAAACATATTCTGGTTTATTAAACCTGGCATTTTATGCGTGCTTTATGGATTGCAACAACAGCGGTCCTCAAGTAGGTCTACTAGAGAACTGAAATTAAGTGAAACTATGGTACAAATAAACTACAAATTTCTCTTTAGGTATTGATATAAAAACAATATATTATACTGAACTTAACAGACAGTTGCATTTCACCTTATTTTTACAGCCCTCACTGACGAGAACTGTGACGGAAATTTATTTATTTATATTTCAGCGCAGTATTCCGTGACCTCCCCGGTGAGGGATAAAAACAAAGACCTAAATTAATAAATTGTTCATATTCGAAAGCCTCACAACTACTTGACATGAGCACAGTGGTCTTCAAGCGACGCGTAACTAAGATGAAACATAAAACAGCAATATAACATGAGACCAGTAAAAAGCAACGAACACAGCCGAACGCCGCCTGGACTTTGGGTACCTTTCATTTTTAAGTAATGTACCTTCATCATCATTCTGCTAAATTAATTCATTTACAACAGGAGTCACTGCGATGCCAAATATGAGTACGTTTATTACTGATTTTCGTTATTGTAAATATAAACGTAAAAATCCTGTATGTGTTTTTGGAGCCCTGTGTTATGCGCACACAATATTTATATACGAGGCTTCGAGTTGCTTTTAAAGGAACAGTGTGCGATTCCTATCAATGTCTTCTAGTCTAAAATAAAATATTGCAGGAAATGTTTTACTGCCCTTTCACTACAGGAGGGGGTATAAAGATTGGCAGATGGATGAATGTTTCTGTGGCTCTTGAAAAAAATAAGTTGATTTTGATTTCAGAAACGCACAATATTGGTTCTTTCAGCTGAATTACTGATATGTTGGAGAACTGACGGTGCAGAGGAACAGCGGTCCGAGTTTCGACTTTGCGTTTGTTCATTTTTAACACAGACTCCATGCTGATGGCAACATACATAATACAATCGCTATTAAAATCACTTTTGTTTCTTTGTTCTCTTTTTTGTGAAGTGCCTAAACTGAGTACAGAAACGTACGACATAAAAATGTTTTGAAATGATAGCTGTTCCAGTGTCAGACCACCCTTTAATGTCTGCTCACCTCCTTTCCTGTGATTCAGACTGAAATCCAGTTCTCCCATATTGATCTATTAAACCCACCAAATATTGTTTTCAGTTGCTGCACACCTTTTTTGTTTTTGCTATAAAAAAGGTATGAAAACAGTTCGGGTGCACTGTGGTGGGTTGGCGCCCTGCCCAGGGCGTCCATTGCCCTTCGCCCAGTGCTTCCTGGGATGGGCTCCAGGCTTTCCTGAACCCTGAATTGGATAAGTGGCGTAGACTATGGACAGATGGATGGACAGTTCAGCTGTTATTTTTCCATTATTACACTAGTAGTAGGTGAATCGATGAAAATGTCTCCTACAGAAGTGCATGTAAATTAGACCGTTTATCTGCAAATTGTCCAATTTGTTCTAGAATACTCAAAATGCACTAGAAGTACACATCACCTCAAAGGACCCACCTGAGCCATGTGCACTTTACATTTAAAGGTATTTAGATGTTCCTCTGCATGTTCAGAAGAGGCGATTCTTCAGTTTCATTGCGATGCATGACAGTGACTGCACTCTTGCTCTGAAAAAAGGGGTCTTGTAGAAAGTGTGACATCATTTTATACCTACAATTATATCAATTTAAATATATAGCTATGAATTGAGAAATGAGGTCAATGCAGTAGCCAAACTCCCAATCAGATATCAGCCAACATACAACTTAAAATACTCCATGCTGCCATAACACTAGCCCACCCTAACCCTCCTTGAACCTAAATAACTCAGACCTTGTTTTTACTATCAAAACTAATATAACATGTTGCCACTATAAAAAAATATTATTTAATTAGATTTCAGTTAATTTGGTATATTTGCAGGTGAAAAAAACACCATTCTTAGAAGAGAAGTAAACTAAATCAGTCCACATGTTTGGGTAAAACTTTTTTTGCCAACGCTGAATAATTCTAAACTATTGTTTCAACCCTTAAAAAGCTGTTTATTGAATAATACTCAAAATTAAAAACATTCAGAAAAGGAAAAATTAAAGATCATAAAATATAATTAAGAAGCCTACACAGACAGAGTCAAAAACATCACAGGATGATATAATTACTGTGTTGTTTCCTGGTTACTGTTGGTGGTCCAGCATCTCTGAACCGGATGTCCCTAAAGAAAAAAAAACATCCACACAACTCTGAACAAGACTGGATTGGAAACATTAACCACTACACACATCCACAGCTTCGTCTCTTTGACATGAATTTGCATACAAAGCAGAAGATGGGAGGCTGGAAAATGGTACTCATGTTTAAACAACACTTTGTAAGTCTACTTCTAGTCTACTTTAAGAAGAGATTCAACATAGCTTGCTGAGGTTTGACAGTTGATTGGTCTTTTTGCCACTGTTCAGTGTCCTGTACTTCAGATGCACATGGATTGATTTGATTACAAACAAAGGAAACTGTTTTTCCACCTCAGCTCAAATTACATCTTGATTTTACAATAATTGACAGCTGTGTCCAGTCCCTTCCCAAATTGCCTATGCAAAGGTACAGTACGTTACCCAACCACTTATCCTTGACAAGGTTGTGTGTGGTCTGGAGCCTGGCCCAGGCTGCCTAGGGGGCAAAGCAGGACACCCCCTGTGCAGGGTACCAACCCATTGCTGGGTGGTAGGCATGCATGGAGTTTGAATTTGGCCACCATGCCTACCTGCTATGTGAAGCACGGATGTACAACCAGCCAATCACAGTCCCACTGTCTATTTGTAAATATTGTATTATGATAGATTTGCCGATGCTTTTCTGATTTACTCTGTAGTTTATGGTCAATGTGGGATGTTAGAGCAGTACAACATTAAACTGAGTGCAGGAATTTTCTGGTAGCTTGTGAAGTAGCTAGTCCCATTTTCAACACAATTCCCCTAGATCCATGTGACTTAATTTGATCTTAAGTAGTATTGATAGTTCCTTCCTCACCAAGTTGCCTTCAGTCTGCCGTCTGCTGTCATTAACAAAGATTGGATCAGTACGTGGATTTTACTGATCCAGCATCTGTTAACTACTGTGAGTAACTGGCTCTGAAGGGGGAAAAACTGGCTTCACAGCACACTTACAGACAGTTCACAGGTCCTCACTGAACAAGTACAATGTGCACAGAGCCATACTGCACAGGTACACAGTGCACAGAGCCATACTGCACAGGGACACAGTGTACAAGTACACAGTGCACAGAGCCATACTGCACAGGTACACAGTGCACAGAGCCATACTGCACAGGTACACAGTGTACAAGTACACAGTGCACAGAGCCATGCTGCACAGGTACACAGTGCAGAAGTACACAGTGCACAGAGCTACACTGCACAGGTACACAGTGCACAGAGCCATACTGCACAGGTACACAGTGCAGAAGTACACAGTGCACAGAGCCATACTGCACAGGTACACAGTGCACAGAGCCATACTGCACAGGTACACAGTGCAGAAGTACACAGTGCACAGAGCCATACTGCACAGGTACATAGTGCACAGAGCCATACTGCACAGGTACACAGTGTACAGAGCCATACTGCACAGGTACACAACACACTGGTCTACAGTGTAAAAGTACACAGTGCACAGATACACAAAAAGGTCCACAAGGCAGCAACGTACAGGACCTAATTGGTTCTGGAAACATTTTTTTTCTGCATACTACCTTTTTTGCATTTTTTTTTTTTTTTTTTTTTTTTTTTTGAAGATAGTGAAAAGAGTTTTCAGATGTTTGACCATCTATTGAATTTTGTAAATTCTAACATCAAAGACCCAAAAAGAGATGCTAGTCCCATCTGTGTAATCTTCTCATACTGTAGTTGTGATTTTTATTTTTAAAAATGAATCCCACCCTGAGAGCATCAGAATGATAGAGGCCTTTTTAAAAAGAGCCCCTGTTGCTGTTTAGCATTCTTAAAGTGCGTTTGTGAATACGGTGTCGTCTTGGGTTTCATCTGCATGCTGGGAGAGCGGGGCTGCCTCCTTACACGGCGCGTACTGGGACTGAAAGTCCACTTCTCTCATTAAACATGACAAATTGTTACATTTATTAATTTTAATTTAGGTAATGCTAGTCCTCGTTATCAGCAGGAGCCAAATTCTGATTAGAACATATAATTGCATTGTTCCTTTGAATAATTCAAACCAACAAACATGTTTGTTGAGTTATTGAGAAATTGTGACCACGGAATAACAGTAATACACAAAACGGCAAAGGGAAAAAAATAATAACCAAAAAGGAAAAACTCAGCGGTATTCTTGTTTTGTGCCGTCAGATAAAAAGAACAGGACTAAAAGTCTCCTGGCTTGAGTTTCCAATAATTCCTTATTTGGTCTGATAAGCACCTCAACAAAATAATGGCACACCAAAACAAATAAATAAATAAAATAACAAATAAATAAACAAATCAAATAATGCCCCGTGTTATTACTTGAGAAGTCATTTTCTAGTTTTGTTATGTGCAATCTGGTAAAGAAATAATTACTTTCGCGGAGAGTGCCGGTGCGGAGCGCGTGTCGTGTATATTTAAAGGAGACACGGTGCGAGCTCAGCAGGCAGCCGTGTAGACGCCACACCCAAGGGTTCGGCGGCGCCGCAGCAGTCCGTTTTAACACCAGCCATCAGCTGTTGTAGTGAGGTCTGAGGACACACCTGGGGGTTTAGTGTCACATCGGTGCATAGCCGCGGCCCCCGTGGCTGTCATTCTCCCAGATGTTGACTCTGAGCTCCGCTGAGCCCCAGCTACGAGAAAAGATGCTTGCCGCGTTCATCCTTGTTTTATCGGCAGTAGGAAGCAGATATGAGGCCAGAGTTTGAGAACATAATTATTCAATCATTAGATTGTTCTGGAGAAGTCAGTGGTGGGAAAAGTGAGGAGGGAAAAGAGGTGTTTAGATTTATTAAGTATTTTAACTACCTGGGCAGAGTGTATGACTGCATTTGTCAAATAATCCCCCCAGGCTGTCCTGCTTTCAGAGATGTCTGTTTCCAAAGCCGTCCTCTATTTAACACAAGGTCTACAATAACACTAGGTGCTAATGACAACATAGCCGGGGTGTGTAATTAGTTTGAAATGCTGGACCTTAAAAAAATCAGATTGGAGGCAATGCAACAAAGAATGGTGTTATCTGCCATACGTAAACATGAGATGGAGAGTGAGAAACGTTCTCACGACATGGGCTCTCACTGTAACTGCTCAGAAAACGTGGAGAACACTAAAACGGGGACGTAGACTGTGCAATAAAAATGCTGGCACGGAACGGAAGAACATGGGTGTAAAAGCCCTGCTGCCTTTGGTAGTACTTCAATAAGGCTAAAGATACCCCTCTTGAGTTAGCAATTGCACCCTTGACTCTAAATAAGTAGCCAGTTGTGACCAGTGTTATTTGGATGGCTTCAGGGTTGATGTTTAGAAACATGGACCGAATCTTCTCCGACAAAATAGATAAAGCCCTGATTGCTGGATTTACAAATTTTGGAATTATTCAAAAAGAGGAAAGCATCTGGCATTACATGAGCAGGGTTTATTATGAGTTTCATAAAACAAGCTAAAGTTAGACTCTAGCCCCTTGCTAGCAGCTGTCCTTGCACAGATTTAATCTGAAATTTGACAGCACGGGTCCCTGAAGTGCCATGTTTCTGTATGACTGACAAAAAAACAAACCTTATTTTCTCCAGCTAAATTAAATTCAAAAACAGTCGTAGTCATAATTGTAATCATTTATTAACTGCACAGACACTGCACCCTTGATGGCATGTTCAGTGCAAGTGAATCAGAACATTCTCAGTTAAACATTGGTAATTTGCCATCATTGTCAATGGAGCACAAACACAGGTTGTTTTATTGTCATTTTCTTTGGAACAAAGCAGTGATTTATAAATAGATATTGCGCAGAGCTGACTTAATAAAAATGCATCCAAGCCTTGTCACCTGGTGTTACAAGTACTCTACAAGAGGAGAAGATCTCTACCTCATCCAGGGGTTAATTGGGGATTAATTTGTTGATTTATTACATCTGTTGCAAATGCGAAGAAGATGAAGAAGATTCTTAACACTGCTGTAGTGATTTTTATGCTATTTTTTAATTTTTTGGACTTTTCCCTCTGCGGTGGGTTGGCGCCCTGCCCTGGGTGTCCCCTGCCCTGCACCAAATGTGTTCTGAGATGGGCTCCAGTCTTTCCGGCGACCCTTAGCAGGATTAAACGGTATGGAAGATGATTGACTGACTGCCTCTTCCGTCCCTGTGTTTTTGGGGCAAGTTTGGAGTTTTCCATCCAGTTTCAAAGCCAGAGCTGGAGAATTCACAGAGGCAGAATTTTTTAAGTCACACAATTTAGGGATGACATCTTAATTGAAGATGTGACTAATAAAGTATGTTACAAATGTAGAAAGTACATCTTCAGTTGAGCACTTCTCCCTATAGTCTTGAAATTAAGATGCCTGGGCTGAAATCGATCCTGAAAACATTTCAAACAACTGCATGTTATTGTGGGTGGTATTGATGACTTCCCTGCACTGCAGACACAGGGGACCATACCAGTGATATGAGCTTTCCTGCTTTAGTAAAGACTTCTTCATATCTTCAGCTGTTCAGCAATGCAGAATCATATAGGCCACTGCAGCTTCTTGACTGAGGCATGGAAAAAATATTTCTGTAACCATCTGTCACACAAGAGAGTATTTGGTTTGGTATAAGCACAAAAAAGCAGAGGTCAAAGAGAAAGCTGAAGTTGTGCCATTTCTGCACTGTTTGTTTTCTATCTTTATTTGAATAATGACCAGCACCAGAGCTCATTATGTACTGCTGCTGTGTCCGTCACTCCAGGTCTGTGGGCTCGATCACAGGGTCACATGTATCGTGTACAGAGTACTGTGCACAAGCGCAGTGTATTATACACAGTGCATTATACACAGACATCCACACAGAGAGTCCTATACACAGTGTATTATACACAGACATCCACACAGAGTCCTATGCACAGTGCACCATGCTCAATGTACCTTGCCTTGTCCTCCATGCTTTCTGAGGTGCTCATATCCCTGCAGTGGACAAGTGGGTTTCATGTGTGCTCTCCTGTCCAGTCCTGTCTAGTTGTTTATATTTATATGTCTTCTGCCGAGTGTAGTGCATATTGAGTTCTATGTCAGTTTGTGTTGTACCCATAAGTCCTCTCTCTACATGCACCTGGTTCCTTCCCAATATATACTCTCATTTTCCTTCTTCCCTGCCAGTTATTGTAGGTACACTAAGTCTGTTAATGTCTGTGGTCCTGTCCCTGATATATTACCCATTCATGCACTTTTCCCGGTGTTCCTGTGTTACTGTGCCCTTTCTAGTTTGGCCTGTTTTCTTTGGTTATCTTCTTGTCTACCAGCCTTTCTCATTGTTTACCTCTTGACCCTGCCTTGTTTTGTAATAAACCACTTAACGTGTTTAGACCTCCATGCCTCCGTTCCTCACGCCATGTATCGTTACAGTGGGTTTATTTAGAAATCATAATATCATTGTTCAAAGTAAAAATCATCCAGTTTACAGGAAACTATCTAGATGACCACAATTCAAAGGAAAAAGGAAACATAGTTCAATGCCACCATCCATCTGTAATTACAACCTGCTGTTGTAAGCCTTTTACAGTCCATCAATAGAGGTTTAGTTCCAGCTCCTTGATCAATATAATCCAATTTCATTAAGTTAGAGAAGGAACTCCATTTGCCTCATGTTGCTGGAAAACTTTAATCTGCCTTGTTTTGCTATGCTTTTAATCAGGCATTTTTGTACAGAGCACCATAGCAATTGGATTAATTTAGGAAATTAAGTATATCCCAGTTATGTCCCATTAAAATATTTTCACGTCTGTTTGCTGATTGACTAATACATTTACACAGTAGTTAATAACCAGTAAAGTTTATTTCTAAGGCCTTCCACTATTTATCATTCCTTGATATATACAACCTTTATATTAATAATAATTCATACAAAAAATTATGTATGTATAAATTCAGCAAGACATAAAATGATTTTAGTAGTTCATTAACTTTCATTAACTTTTGGAACGTTACCCTGACACAAGGACTAGAAAGTCTAAAAAGTAGCATTTCCAAACTTAACCTGGGGAGGTTTTCTTTTTAATTAAAATGTTTTTTGACGCAAAATGATGAGGCAGTGCTAGAGGATTAGCACCAGCATCACCAAGGCAATAGAAATGCCATCCCAGAGATCAGAGTGAGTCAAGCCAAGTAAGACTGAGTACAGGAGAAAGGCACCTTGTTTGTCACCTAAGTGTGATCCCCATAAAAGATGTTCCATCCTGCTTTTGCATTCTGTCTGATTCTTTGCATTTTGTTCCTTGATTCTTGATTCTTTGACTGACAGCTGCGTCTGTAAATACAGATAAATCTTACCTGTATTTGTGTTTCTGCATAACTGGGGCTAAAAGGAAACTTGTCGGTGGGAAATTTGTTACTGGAATAGGTGGCTGCCAAATAAATTTAACCTCTTTTAGCACTTGCGTCCACTATGACTGACAAAATAAAGTCACATTTTCTCCTAAAGATTATATAACCTTATTTGACTGTAATTATTTGATGTAGACAGGCAGACTAAACTTGAAAAAAAAATATTCAATTTGTGCATATAATTTGGGATTTAAGGGGTTAAAATGAATTAAATCCAATTGTTTTCTGGCCTGGTCAAATAATTAAAGTCATTCTTCAGCTATAGGAATCTTTGTAATCTAAATTAAGGTCTGTTTTTAGAATCAGGTAAAACAAGGTAATGAAATGTTAGCTTATTGTAATAAACACAATTCAAATGCTCTTTAATGACAAGCAAACCAAAATACGCATTTCAAAACCTAAGCCTTGTCACAGCCAGATAGTTGAGTATTAGGGAAAAAAAGTCAGATCTAGATTAAATGTCAGATGTTACAGATGAAATGGGATAAATAGGTAGGGCAAGACCACAAAAACCAGGCAGAAAACAGGGTGAAAAACACAAAGAGAGGAAGCCAGAATCATGGAATATGACAATACCTCACTAACAGCCTTAGGCAAAACTCAGTAAATAAAGGGTATAATAATCAGGAACAGGAATAATGTCCTGCTGATTGTTAATAAGTGCAGAAAGGATGTGGCTTTAAATTACAAGCCCTGCGTGTTCTTATCACTATTATAAATGTACAGTTATTTAATAAGAACCTTTTGTGCTTAGGTTAATGCTTCTCTCCGCACATTAATGTGTAAAGGCTTCTATTCTTGTTGTATTCTTATTGTCTTCAATAAACAGATTCATATTGTAAGTGAGCAAGTAAAGTTATTGGATAATTACTTCTGTATTCCAGGATTTTCAGCCACAATTTGTCAGCTTCCTTTTTCAAATCTCTCTGCACAGAACCGTGAAATCCATGGACACACCTACCAACCATCATAACCTGCATTACCACCTAAGTGTACAGGGCTATGTTGTCACTTCAGATTCAGCCAAATGTGTCAAATTCCTTTAGGCAAGTTTGTATTTGTCAAAGGGGTCTCATCCCCAGCTGGCCTTCATTGTTAACACACTAAAGTACTTTTGCTGGTTTAAGTCTTGTAACTATAAAATATAATATGGCAAATGTAGCCATAACCTGCCACAGTCATATAAGTGTGTGTCTGTGTATATATGCACCACGTGTGTGCATGTGTGTGTGCCCCTTGGAATGATATATGGGGCATTTCCATGTTCTCTCCACACCTGCTTGGATGTCTTCTCTTGATCATGTGGGTGAGATGTGAATAATAACGCACCCTAAGTGTGCGTTAGTGACTGTTCTGTGTTGTGTTGGTGCTCCATCAACCTAAACTGGACATGCTGTGCATGACAGTAACTGGATACATGAACAAAGCACATATCCAACCAGCTGGAAGGACGGACCCGATATGACACTATTAGCCAAGGTCCCCTTCATAAAAGCACTGAGAATTCATGTGCCAAAGTATGGAGGCCTACTGAGTAACCGCACCGTAGGCCGACCAAACTGTTTTGGAAAAGGATGATTTCTGCTATACTGAATAATGCAGCATGACAGAACTTTTGCGTTGTGGCATATTTGGACAAGAAGAGCTGGCCAGATAGAAAGGAGTGAAGTGGAAACCAAGGAGTATAATACATCAGACAGTCCATCCTCATCAACCCTATAAATGCCTTTCTCGAACACCATGTTCACATTTTGTTTTTTCTCTGTGACTATTATTTTATACATTCTCACAAAGCCCATGAATTTCTTGAAAGAAGCCATGGAACAAACAGCAGGACACTACATCTGAACAAATACTTCAGCAAAGAAAACCATTAGTCTGGAAAGGAAATCAACCATTGCAATAAAAATAGGCACATATAAGGTAATTGCAGAGCAGATGGAATAATTCTTCACATAAAATCTTATATTCTAAAGAGATTAAATAATATGAAAGAAGGAATGATTATAAAACATTTTTATGCTTCAGGCATAGAACATTATAGCACGGCAAATAAAACAGTCTTTTAAAGACATCAAAGCAAACATGTAACGTAAAAATACAAGTACAACATGTGATACTTCTAGATATTGCAAGAGAGAGACAATCTGGTCACAGCCCATCCCGGCAGAGACGAGTCAGGTGACAACACTAATGAATCCACCTGATTGGTGATTACTCGCACCTGTTCCTCATTTCCTAGTCATTTATTTTTTATCTTGGAACCCACCCTCCCTCACCCATGTATAATAATTAAAATGTCAGTTCTGTTGACATGACAAGCCATTCTCCCAACCCCCCATCCTTCTTTCCACGTCAGCTCTTTTCCAGTCAACTCCACCATCTCGCACGTTCATGTCACACATTCACCTCACACACTTGTGTCCTGACACAAGTTCCTCGTGACTTCAAAGTGCGTCTGAGCCTGGAACGAAAATGGCAGTGACGCGACTGCCATCAAACCTTCCGAAAAATATTTCCACATATGTTAACACCACACCAAGGGCCCGGCGATGCTCCCAGAAGGCAACGTAGTCAAGGCCGTGGCGTCAAAGATGTTAATTAGAACAGCTTAATTAGCACGGCATTGGGATCTCTTCTTCTGAAGGTGCCCCGCTGCTGTTCAGGTTTGCTGTGCGTTGAATATGCATGAAGGTGCAGGAGTGAGAACGTGAGAACTGCGCTAATGGATGCAGCAAGAGCCGGTCCCACCTGGCAAGGCTGCGTCTGAGGAGGCACGCTGCAGCGACCCCAATTCCCCAGCACAGAGACATTGCGAGTTGCAAAGGGTGAAATGCGGTCCACACTCACATGTGACTCACAAACAGTCCAGTTTTCATCATTCCTTCAATTAAATACGATGAATACAGCTGCACACACTGGAGGAGTACGTTAAGGTCATGTATGTTAAAACATGCAGAATCTGAATGTGGCAGAAATAATAGGTGAGAACCTTCAAGGGATATTATCAGGCTGGTTTTCAAAAGTGTGGAAAGGAAAATTTGTTCACTGGTAGATATTTAAACACAGATTTAAATCAATCAATGACTTTATTTATATAGCATTTTTACAATAAAATGTAGCACAAAATGCTTTACCCAACCCCCCACCCCCCGAAAACAACAACAAAAATAACAACAAGGAACTACATAAAGTAATTATAGACGATGGGGACAGACAGATACAGCAAGCAGTATTGTGACATTAAGTTAAACGGATAAAATGACTAAGAAAACTGTTGAAAAATAATACATACTGAATCTGAATTAGATAAACCACTAAAAAACAAAATATATAAATACCTAAAACTATTCAGTAAGGAAAATTAGACCACATAGATATTGAAATAAAAGATAAGACTAGATAATAGTACTTACGGTAAATAAGATCTAGTTAAAAGCGAAATTAAAAAGGTAGGTCATAAGTTTTCTTTTGAAAATATTGACACTTTCTGCAACCCTCAGGTCTTCAGTTTATAAAGGCATTCAGATAGCTGCACAACCAACCTTACAATTGGACTGGCCGTGAGCAAAGAATTTATCATGTTCACATATGTACTATTCTGGAATTTTCCACCATTTCTCATGTGTTTAAAGTTTTGTCTTAGTTTTTATTGAAGTATTAGAATTTTCGCAATAAAAACTGACTTCATTATTTGTAGTCTGAAGATGTAGATATTGGATGTGACTACTTTTACAATTTCGTTTCAATAAACAGTGTGAGTAAACTGAAATGAACACACCTATTTCTGGGACCAGGACACGCTGTGTGTGCTGTTTTTCAAACACATCCTAAACTATTTACAAGTATCGTCTCACTTGTCACTTATAATGTGAGAGTTCTGGTTTCCATAAGCGAATGTATTTCATAATACCGCACAGACAATCATACATTACTTAATTTGCCACAGACTGACGTATTTCTAGAAGTTACTGCAAAGACATTTTCAGCACACTGACAAAGCTGTTTTGACAGTTTTCCTCTACTGTCTGAAAATGCAGTCATAAGAATCATCTGGCTCTCAAAAACTGTCATAATAGTACAGGACTGAAGCACTGTTTGTCTTCAGTCTCCAACAGAGTCAACTGATGCATTAGGCAATCTAAGTACATGAAGTCCTCTCGGGTTTAAGTTAAAACAGACCAAAGGACTATTTTAATATTACACCACAAACTAGCAGGCATGGTGACCAGTAAGAACTCCACAAAAACCCTGGAACAAACAGCTGTGGGACTTGTAAGAAACCAGTGTAGTAGCAATGCGGGCTTTCGTACAAGTCAGCAGTGGATAAGATTTTATCGAATTTTATTTTACTGACATTACTACTTTGCACATCAAAAACGTAACTGTCTAGATGGATTTAATGGGCCCTATTCCTTAACAGCGTTTTTTCTTTTCCATTGTGTTCCGTGGTATTTTTGTTGTTCTGTTACTTCCTCATGGAAGCCCACAGCACTCCTCCATCACCCCATGCTGCCTGCCAGGGGTAACAGGGAAGGACCGCTCACTCTTAGGGTACATACAGAAGCCCTTCAATCCAGCCGTTCATCTCTCTTCAGGCTCTTCGGTATCACAGAGGAGAACAGGATGAGGAAGAGCATCACATCCACCAGGTGCCTGTCACACCTAAAACACAGTTGTGCAGAAGTTTACCCAGAATGCTGTGTCTATTTAGACCCCTCCCTGCCTGCTCACAGTGTGTTTAGTGTACAGCATTTGTACCATATATATATTTCACATTTCTAGAACATTCAGTTAAAGTAAAAAAAGTAACACAAAACACCTCTCCTCCATTGTTGTCTGGCTTTATTTTTATCTTTAACTACAATCATCTGCCTGCTGTTAATTCTGTTATCTGTAATTTATTTTTGTAAAGCTCTTTGAGACAACTTGTTGTGAAAGGTGCTATATCAAAATAAATTGAAGTTGAATTGAAAAAGTGAAACAGGGATGTAGCTCTCTTGGGAGACAGCATGGTTTACTTTTAAACACTAAGCAGAATATCTTCCCTCCAGGAGATCACAGGACCATCTCAAGGGTAAGTCAAAGTATTATTAAGCACACAACATAAGATTTGACTACTCTAGGACTTTGCTTTAAAGATTTTTAAATGTTTTTAATCTGGAATGACATATTAAGGAAGTGTATGCAGATAGCACAATACATGAGACAAAAAAGTAAATTTTTACTCCAATTATTTCCTAATTTGAAGCAATCTAAATTTTTTTTAATTAGGTTTCAACTAAAGCATATAATACAGAATAAATCACCCAGTGGTCGTGTCAGAAAAACAGTCATTGTACAATATCTCCTTATTCTTGGTTCAGTTGCACTGAGAATGAATCTTGTTTAACTGATGAGGAAGTGCAGCTGGGTCTTTGATTTTTATTTTTCTGGACGGTGCTGAAAGCTAATGGGCTGTATCAGCTTCACTGACTTTGATGGACAGACTGTCTGACCACTTGTGGAAGGGGGGGGGAGCAGGGTCAGTGGTGAAGGCTGTTCATGCATAGACCTGAAGGAGGTCACCCTCACTGAGGGTTTGTCCTCTGAGGCAAAAAAATGCAGGTACCAGCACTGGGCCTCTCAGATTCCTATGACATCCCTTGACAAACTTAAAATTTATTTCCTCTGTGGCAAACTTCTAAAACACAGAACATAACTGATGAAGTTGATGATGGCAGAATTAACAAACTGCTTATTATGAAAACTTCTGCAGAAATGTGCTGATTATGGCATATGGTTAACAAGGCAAATCTGTTTAAACTGCATTTTTCTAATGCAAATTATTTTTCATATTTCTTTATACTATAAATTAAAAGGTCATAATTTTATTCTGTGTCTAACACTATATAGCCATCAGTCAGGAATTCGTTTAGCCTGCCACTAAACATGAACAAATGTTGCAGAACTATTCCATGTTTATTGCCATATCTAGAATTATTGTGTATATCTTCAGTCTGCGTTATAATTTTAAAGGTCTCACTAAGCTTGCTGAAGCATTTCTGATCTATCTTTCCACTTAACACCTCCAAATACGTGCATGGTATTTATTCATTAAAGCCTTCATTAACCTTGAGAATTCTCTCATTAGTCACAACAAAATAATGTGATTTCTCCAACCACCATCACAAAAAAGTACATGAAGTTTTAAACAAATTCCATATTAAAGACGAGCATGTAGAAAAATAGAAATGCAAAGGTTCTATAAATTGTTACTAAGTGACAGCACAGAATATAGTATGATAACCTGATAATTTTTCACAAATATTTTCACAAAAAGAAAAATTAGAAACATTTTCGAGTCTATTTTGTTCTGCGTTCTGCAGTCTATTATTTTTAATTATCTGGTTAAATGCAGATTAAAGTTAACTCTTCCAAAAACCTCATTAGCATTTTGGAAACTTTAGCATGGAGAAAGACTAAGGAAATGGCTTGGACATGGATGTGATGGATGGGGTGGGGTCTGTGCCTGAAGGGGAGCTGATAAAGGACAGGTGTTCTGTCCTCCCCCAGGGGAAGCTGGAAACCCTGCTGGCAGTGAAGCGCGTGATCCGCACAGGCCTCTGGAGGGGTGTACCAGGCCTCAAAGCTGCATTATCCTCTTCTAGTCTGGCTCCAAGATCAAAGGAGACATGTCATCACCTTCCCTACCGAAATTATCCATGTCCTCAGGGACTGTGCACATGGGGAGACAGCCTAGTGAAGTCATGTGGAGTCCACCATTTAGTCCTCACTTCCCTTTTATTTGCGTGATTGTACGCACAGGCTTATCTCTGACCCCTGCCATCGTGTAAAAAGGATGAGGCAGAGGTGGCTTCAACTCCGTCGTACCAGGCTTACCTCCACAAGAGCTTAAAGCAAAACTCTCAGCTCTTACACTGAAGTTTATTCATTCCTGGTAATTGTTCCATTGACGGAGATAAGTGAAGATGTCAGGTCGGAGCGAAGTATTGTTTTTCCTCATCTGCTCTCTTTGCCAAAGCTGTTTGTCTGAATTAAGGAACTGACACAATACGTGACAAACTTCATGCAAGCCAGACATTTGGCACAGAACATAGTATGTAGTGACACAATGCTGAAGATTCAGCAGCACTGAAGGCAATTACATAGAGCACCCACGGCTACGGGCAAACAGGCACAACATCTAGCACTCCGCTTTGTCACAAAGTGTCAGTTTATTCCCATTCTGTTACACGCACGACACATATATATCCTCACACAAAACGCAAACAGACATCCTCCTGCAATGAACACTTCCTGTTGCAAGCTCGAACGGCATGTTGACTGACACGTTACGTAATCGTGTGACCTGAGCCATTAACCTGAACACCTTTGTGTTGAGTGCATTTTAACTGCTACTGAAAGCTTTCAATTCTTACAGAGGTGCAGATGGCACACTGAACAGTGTCATGTGCCCTGGGTTTGTGGTGTAAGGGACAGGCATGAATTCACTCACTTACTTCTTGGTAAGCTACCTTTTGGAGAGACTTGGGCTCAGTGTTTTAGCACTGCCAACGACCTGTGTGCTTCTAAATCTCCTACTTAACAATGCATAGCGAAACTACCTAGTACTGATGACCTCCAGAAAACAATGCCTGTCCAATAAGTGTCAATTTATAGCTTTGATTATCCAGGTTTCAAAGCCAGGGTCACACAACCTTACTGTTATGCAACATCCCGCTTTCAATTAATCCTTGTAAGTGGAATAGCTAAACTACACACCCAGTAAAGTGCCCTGGCCAAAGGAACTCCCAATTAATGGGTCTCAAGAGCACTAAATGACCAAGAATTATTGCTAATAATTGCTATAATAAAGCATTCATTTTGTTACATCCCCCTAGCCAAAGCATCAGCTTTGCTGGTAATATCACATTAATTATCTTGTGCTTATAGCATTTCCTTTATCCTTGAGAATTTTCCTTTAGAGCTGAAATCTGTAGCATTACAGCTACCTAACAATTACAGACAAAGCACTGATAGACCTGTAATTACCAGCATAATAGTTTAAGACCACTGCTCAGAAATACAACCAGAGCTAGCTTTGTGTCATAGAAACCTCGCTTTGTGACCTGAAGTATAAGTAAAACTAACAAATGGACAAAATAATAATAATAATTAATAATGAGCCATAATCCTCTGCATATCCTTTTTAAGCATTGATTTCTCTAATACACTAGGGGGTGAGTGTGTTATTGAAATTGTCCAATTGTTATGTTGCCACTAAGCAGAAAACAAATTCAACAATAATTTTTCACATTAATAAACAAGTCTTTCACTGTTTTTTTTATCAAGCTGTTTCACAACATTTCAGACACAAATCAAAAAAATTAAATTTATTTCTTTATTAATTTACTAATGACTGCCTTCCACCATGCAGTTTTGTTCATGACTTTCCTGTCAGAAACAAAACAGATATCCACGAACATTAGGGCTACGGTATCGATCTCCTTTAATGAGCTGTGGGCTATCTGAAATGTTATGTCAGTTGTGGAGCATCTATAATACTCCCACAAGGCACCCCTGCTGCTGATTTACAGAAGACTCAAGGGGCACTTACACAAGTTGTGAGGAACGCCTGCACTCTCCTGCACAATCAGCCTGGATCCAAAGTGGAGAGCCAGGTGGCCTTTTCACATTTGTGCACTTTCTTTTCACTTCTGAGCGTAGATCCAACTGGAGTTAAGAAAGAGAAATATCATGGTTAATAAAACTGACAGCATCTTCTCTATAAGGGAATGTGATTGAAATGTATTTCTTTTCTATAAAATTCTTTTTGTGTTTTCCTCAAATGTGTAAAGCCTGAATAACTTTTTTTGTAACAGAGATCCATTTAGACTGCATGTGTGCCATGTCTGATGTCCCGGCTCTTAAATGTTTATGGACATAGTTAAACACACCTTTTTGTGTGTGTCTGTGTGTGTGAGAGAGAGAGAGAAAGAGAGAGAAAGGGAGACAGAGAGAGAGAGAGTCAGAGAAAGAGAGAGAGAGTCAGAGAAAGGGAGAAAGAGAGAGAGGGAGAGAGTGAGAAAGAGTGAGAGAGAGAGAGAGAGAGAGAGAAAGAGAGAGTCAGAGAAAGGGAGAGAGAGAGGGAGAGAGAAAGAGAGAGAGAGAGCGAAAGAGAAAGAGAGAGGGAGAGGGAGATGGCCATAGTTTTAATTAATTAATTTCCAGAGATACTTACCAAAGGAACCGAGGTAAAGCTCTTTGCATAAAGACTGCAGTTACTTAACATCTCCAAAAAATTAAGTAGACATAATTCATAATATGTGTAAACTGACCTCACTGTCAATTATTCAAACTAAAAAAGGGCATAATTTTTAATAGAATTCAGAGAACTTGCTTCATTCAATTGCATATTTAAAACTGTTTAATTAACTGAGGAAAAGTTCTTGTTTTCTTGAGATTAATTTATTAAAATTCTGTGGAAACCACCGTTTACAACAGCAGTGAATAGAACTCCTTATCTTACTTCACAACCCCTGTATTTTATATTCTTTCAGATCACAGGTCTGTTGCAATCAAATTACAATTTAAATTCCCATTCCATTTTAGGGTCCAGTGTATGAGGTTATTCTATTCAAGAGCACTGAGATTAAATGTATTCTAAAAACGAAAGTGGGCTGTCAACCAGGGTTACCAAACTATACAAATCATCAACTTCTTGGTTTGATAGGACTATTCAGGATATATCTGGATGTACCCAATGTAATAAGTGACTCTTCAGAAACCAGTACATTTATTTTCAACTAACTAAAGGGCAGGGCGGTACAGTGGCATGGTGGTTAGCACTGTCGCCTCGCACCTCCAGGCCCGGGGCTTGATCCTCGCCTTGAGTCTGTGTACATGGAGTTTGCATGCTCTCCTCATGCTTGGTGGCTGTTCTTTGGGTTCTCCGGTTTCTTCCTGCAGTCCAAGGACATGCGGATTAAGTTGACTGGCATTTGCGAATTGCCTAGTGTGTGTGTGTGTGTGTGTGTGTGTGTGTGCCCTCTGGTGAATTGGCACCCTGCCTAGTGTGTCCCTTGCACTCTGCTTCCTGGGATGGGCTCCAGGCTTCTTGTGAACCTTAATTGGATAAGGTGGTACAATGAGTAACTAAAGGGCAATACAGAAGATGAACGAATGTTAATCCTATTCATGGTGCAATGACTGATATGGATTTAGAGTTACAGTGGTAGGGGGCAGGCTTCTCCAGGCTGGCATAGGCACAAGGAGGAGTTTAAACAACATTGATCCTCCTAAGACTTTAATAAACCTTAAATACATAACAGGGAAAAGACCTTGTATTAAAGCTATTAATGTGTAAGTCCCATTTGATTACAATAATTTGCATTCTAATTGCAGTTTACCTTAACATCAGACAGCAATACCTAAAATGTGTTTAAGGACTTCTTTTATTAAGCCACTATGGTTTATTTCATGCAACATGAACAGTTTTAATAAAGAATACAGCAGTCTCCCCTTACCAAGGATTTGCTTTCCATGGTTTCAGTCACCTGCAGTACAAAAATTTGAAATGGAAAATTCCAGAAATGAAGAAATCACAAGTTTAAAATTGCATGCTTTTCTGATGACATCTCAAGCCTTCGACCCTTTATACGCTACCTGACCCTTTGCCACTAGCCATCTATCAGATCAGTAGTCGCAATATTGCAGTTCTTGTGTTCAACATGCTCTTATTTAATATAATAATGGCCACAAATCACATAACTAGTGATGTTGGCGATTTGGATGTGCCAAAGAGAAGTGAAAAGGCGCTTCCTTTAAGTGAAAAGGTAAAAGTTCTCAACTTAATAAGGAAAACAGCTCATGACTACAGTACAATAAGATATTTTGAGAGAGAGAGAAAGAGAGAGAAAGAGCAGTAGAGAGAGAGAGACCACATTCTCATAACATTACTGTATATTGTTATAATTGCTCTATTTTATTATTAGTTATTGTTAAAGGTCTCTCATTGAGCCAAAAAATAAAAATCCCCCAAAACCAAAAAATAGAAAAAACCCCCAAAAATGAAAACATTTCCCCCTGAACATCTGACATGCACCTCTTTTTATTCTGTGACCAGGAGGCCCCTTAACCAATCACAGCATCCCCACGTTTCAGTAAACATGGTATGCAGCAACCCCATTATCAGTACATCCTGTCAGCATTTTCATCTTTTTTCTATAGACAATAGGGTTGATCTTTCCTGTCAGCACTTTTCACCTTTCTTCTGAACGGTTACACCTGATATTAATTTAGGGTTACAACAACAACTATGTCATTAGCATTAACAATGATAAGTGTACACAAAGTTTATACTGGAACACAACACACAATACTACATGGGCTAAAACTGAATAACATGACTTCACCTTGATTATGACTTTCATTAATTGGTTATATTACTTAATACTTGATTATACTTGGGTACAGTAATAAAAGATAATTGAAAGATAATTATCATAGTAATTGAATATCTAAAAACAAAAATATCCCACACATGGATAGGGGATCTTCTGCATGGATGATTGCTGATTATTGATTTGAACTCTTGAGAAAAGTGTGTGTGTAGAAGACTCACAAATGGGAAACAGACCTGCATCAAACTTCTCACAATTCCACTGAACCCAGCTGTCTGCATGCAGTAAAAACAAATCAAACTGTCTTCCCCTGTTTTGTCAGAGCAGAGAAGCAAGAGAATTTAATCAGAACCAGAACCATTACAAACTGACTGGGCTGCCTTTTCTCAGTATGCCTCATAGTCCCAAAACAGCATTCGAAATGGGTCTGGGTCTGAGAACATTTTCTGTTGCATTCAGGTGACTGCAGGGAGGGAGAAGGGGTCAAAAACCACAGAAATAAAGTCTGATCCGCCCAGTTGTTAGCATGACGAGGGCTTTATCTGGTACGTTCACATTGTGCTATGGACCTTAGGGACTAATCACAGAGACTGATGAGCAGATCTGCAACTACCCATCATCCGCCTGGGCACAAGACTAATTTAGCAGTTGGGCAGAAGGTTAAAAACAATTGGAAGCCATTGAGTTATCCCTCTGAGAGTGGTAATAGACCCCCTGGCTCCCATACATTAGATAAACTTGGCTCACCGTGTGAAGACCAAGCATGAATCAGGGCGGTATTACAGCCCAATATAACATTTGCATGGTTCTAAGGTTTCTTTTCAAGGGTTCTGTGTTGATCCAGGTTAGACAGAACAAAAGGGTGTTGAAAGCATGTCTTTCAGGAATGCAGCTTGGAAATAACCAGGCATTGAATTGTAAAAAACCTATTCAATGATAACAAAACAAACAAAGAACAACAACAACAAACCAAACAAACAGCAGTCTAACACTTCCTGTGTGATTCTGTCTCTGTCTAGAAGCGGGGCCACCTTGACCATATCTGGTCATTTGTTGCCAGGTGCGAAGCTGATTTCAGCCCCAGTATGCCCGTTACTAAGTGAATTCAGAAAGCTAATTTACCGTAGAGTAGTGTGACAAAAATGCGGGAGCCAACTGGGATGGACAAGCCTAAGGAAACTGGCACAAAGGAATGGCGAGATATCCGAGTGTGGTGCTCATCTGGGCGAGTTTCAGTGGGAGTCAATGAGACGTCTGCACAGCACACCAGAGAGCCTGAAATTACATCCCACAGATTTTGTAGAATGAGTTGTACAAAGCACATTGTGTTGAGTTTACATCTGCAGCCTCGTCGCTGGAACTGGTGTCGGACCAACGCCGCTTTTTCGCTGTAAATTCTCTTGGCTGCGAGTCGGGGGCCTGACATTTACTGCAAATTGATACTCACGGTCTGACACCCCTTGAAGAAATGGAGGAGTCCGCGGCCCTCGGGTGGCATCTGAAGCGGCTTCGTGCGGAGAAGCTGCATTCGTCTCCTCGGCTCCGCGTGTCGGCCCGCCGTCGCTCTGAACCGGGAGCATCTGTGTGCTCTCACGCAGCCTACTGTATTTGTGAGCATGAGCCTGCCTGAATGCTGCACGCTCTGTAAGATGGGATGCATAACACACCGCTGTGCAAACACCATGGAACGTGGCAGCTGTGCAGGAGGGGGACAAAGACACCTTCACTTGGACGTTGAGTCTTTATCGTCACACAATATATGACAGGGTAGGGTGCACAACACTTGTGCACCATGTAACTTTAATGTATTGTTATCATACAAGGGAAGTCACTCGTTTCAAACACATAGTCGTATTAAACTAATTTAATCATATTATTCCCACAAAAAACAGCCTGTCAAATAAAAGACAAAATGAAATGTAAGATTTCATTTTTAATCTTACTTCTGGCTATTTAATAGTACTGCCAAACAGATACTGTCAACCAAAGCAGATTATACAGTTCATGACAACAGACTGAAATGTACAATAAAATTATAGAGGATCAGTTCCGGGTAGACCTTGTGTTTAACGGACAACAGAAGAACTCACACAAATTAAATGGTCAGTTTTGTACATACGAGTCCTACTTTTAAACATTTGTATATAACTAACAGAGGGTGAAGGTGATTGTAACCTGCCAAATTCTTCAATAAGCAAATCCTTGTGTCTCAAGGTGTAATGTTCTAACCAGAAGAGGGGAAAAGGCCTAATGTGCAAAAAGGGAGGTTTATTACAGGTCTAAACAAGGTAGCAAAGGGCAAAAACAACAAACATACAGCAGCTAGAGCTGAAGCACACATTACAGCTGAACAACAGCCAGCCATGAACTAAGATAAGAGGGGAGTATATAAAGGAAACACACTAATAAGGCACAAGTGGGGATTACTGGTACACTTAACAAGACAATTAGAACAAGGGAAATTAGAGAAACAGGGGCAAGGGCGCTAACTAGTGGACACATGAGGAACTGACAGGATCATATCATGACACATGGCATTTTTGGCTGTTTATTCACAGCCTGCACTCAAGATGGCGGAGGAGAATATGGATTCAGGTCACTGTCTCTTAATCTTTTAATTTGATGTGTCTCTGTTTGTCATTACATTACTCTGAGTATTTTTGCTTGCACTGCATCTTCCTGAGACTAAGTCCTCTACAAATTAAATGTTAAAACAATTGTGCATTTAATTAACAATAATCTATGAAGTTAACAGAGGAAAGTAAATGTAATGAGTGAAATAAAATCAACATTCATCAAGCTTAACATTGTTTTAATTGTTTTTAATAAGTTATTGGATGCTATTCTTTGCAGTTAAGTAGCATTTTAAAATATTTTACTGAATCAAACAGTTGGCATTTCTTTAAAGATGAGACATTTGAATGCTTATCATAATCATGAGAAAATGCGTATGCATTTAAATTTTACATTAATTTTATCAGACGGATACAGAGTGAAGGATCCCACTGACGAACACAGAATTAACTGAAAGTAAAAAAGTGAGATGTGCTTTAATTAACATATTATGGTAACGGATCATTGTACTTTAATACAGAGAACTCTTATTTCCCGTGCTGATCTAACACAGAGATCAAAGAGATCAGCAATTAATAGTGATGAAAGAATAATCAACTTCTGGCCAGTTTTTTTGGATTTTAATGAAGGTATCTGACATAATTAACTGGCATGTATCTTAAACATATATATGCACAATAATAATAATAATAATTATTATTATTATTTATTTGATGTAAGTTATAGTTACCTTAGTAATAAGTCTGGTAAAATTCAATATGCGTATACTGTATTTCTGTCACCTTTTAAGACTGATAATTTCTTTACTCAAAAATAGATATCTAGCCTTTTCCAGAATTTGGATAAGATCGAGTGGGTTTTAAGTTTTTTTCGTGTTGTTTCATTGGTTAGTGCTGTTGCCTCACCCCTTCTGGGTTGGCAATTCACACCTCACTTTTGCACTGTGTGCGTGGAGTTTGCCTGTTCTCCCTGTGCTCTGGGGGTTTCCTCTGACTACTCCAGTTTCCTCCCCCAGTCCAAAAACATGCATTGTCGGTTGGTTGGTGTTTTCCTGTGATTGTGCCCTGTGATAAGTTGGCACCCTGTGCAGTCTTTCCTCCACCTTGTGCCCTGAGCTCCCTGGGATGGGCTCCAGGCTGTTTTTTCAGTGTAAACAAACAGCCAGAAGACTTTATTTTGGCTATACCTTTTCGTTCACTGGGTCAATTTGGGTAGCCAGTGTAACGGACATTCGGTGTATATCTTAAAACTTCAATACTGAGGTTTTTTTTTCTACATTGTTTGGAAGGAAATTCCCATCTTGTTACGTTCTTTATTGTAGAGTTCAGAAGTCTTGCCATGGTATATTTGGGCTGTTATCATAAATGAGTTCGGTTAGAATAGCAGCACTGAAACCCTATAATGCCTTAAAGTTACTTCCAGCAATCAATTAAATCTCCCACTTGGTCTTTAATGCTTTGATGAATGAAAATAGGCAGAGTAGAATGCCGAGATGTTTATGCTGTAACATCCTCAACGTGGTTTCATCAGAGAGCCTCTCTTCATGTCATCATCCTCTCAAGCGAGGCTACAAGCAGCAGACAATCGATAGAACATGTAGCTCGATATTTACAAACACCCAGCGCCCGTGTTGTGTCTCACTAAGTCAACAAACCATCGATATTAGAACTTTAATATGAAACGTGGCATCTTGGATAAAATGCCACTGGACATTGACATATTGTCTCAAGAATGACTGAAAGAAAGGAGACCTTACTGGCAGATTTACAATTTAATGCACTATTGAGTAGGAAAGGAAAAATGTGAACTTTTTCCTGTTATTAGAAAAAAAATTCACAACCTCGGGGCACAGCATACCCTTTGCCTCCTGAATTTGTTTTACACTGCCACCTTAAAAGATAGTGCACCTGTGTACAGCTGGGCACTTTTAATTTTATTTAAAAAATTTGACCTGCAGCACAAAAGGATAGATGTCCTCTGTTTTAACTGGGGAGATATTACATCTATCAGACAATTACAGATTCCTACACCAAGATTTATATCACTTACACAAAGGACTGATTGAAGTTTAGACAAGTCCCTTCACCCCAAGTGTGATTCCCCAACACACCGGCACAGAACTCCAGCTCTCGGAGCAGCTGCAGCCTGTTGCTAAGATACCCACATCTTTCCCACATAACATCTTTGTTTCATTGCATAGAATATTGGATTCCAGCCGAGCCGTACCGTGCACTGGATTGCAATCATTCTTTTCCTTGTTTCCCTACCTTTAAATTTTTCTAGTTTCTGCTGCTATTTTCCATTCTGCTTCTCTTACCCTTTCCAAAGGTTCCAGCAGTAACACCACAATATATCATTTAAGCCCTAAATATTACTCCACTGTTACAATTTTAAAGTCAATTATGCAAAATGACTTTTATGTTTATAAAAACGCAAATTTCATTGCAGTTCATAAATTCAGGGCAGAGAGGCAATTGAATTACACTTTGCAAATAGTCTTTAATCTCAGTGACAAGTGTTTATAAAGTTGGTGCTGTACCGCTAACAGCAAAGCTAATGAAAACTAAAGGACATGCTACAGAGAGAGGAACTCTGTTTTGGCACGTGTGTTGTTAAGGTAAGTCATCATGAAGAGAAGACAAGCAGACAAAATGATGAAGACGTGAACATGGATGAACGCTGTGCACGAAGAACACAGGATTAATATTTACAGTCTGATTTTAGGCATCAGCAACTTACTTTAAAGGATCACAAAGCACTGCGGGCTCTGTTAAATGAATTCCCAATGTGGGATCTCATCAGGCAGCAAGTCAAATCGCAGCCTGCTGGGCTAGGGAGCTGACGCGAACCTGTGTTTACAGCACTGACTAGCTGGCACAGGTAGCCAGCTGGGGAAAACAGGCTGGATGCTGGTGAAACGCTGGGCATCTGTTCTTGTTATGCCAACTTAGTGTCTCCCTTGATCAGTTTTTGCTTTAAAACATGAGATATATGGAAGTATATAATTTAATCCTTGGTGCAAGGAGCTTTCCAGCTTTTTCAGTGAACTGTCATCATCAGTCAAGTGACATTAGCTTTTGAGCCACATGGAGGACGTTAGCAGGGCCTCCCGAAAGGCGTGAGGGCCCCCCGGAGCACGGTTTGTCTTCTCTCAATTTCACACTTCACAGATTGGACAGGGTGCGTGCTTGTGCAGAGCCCACAACTGTGTGTGTGTGTGTGTGTGTGTGTGTACGTGTGTGTGTGTGTGTGTGTGTGTGTGTGTGTGTGTGTGTGTACGCACATCCCTGTGTGCTGTCAGAAACACTGTTACTAGCAGGAAGCCAGTGAAACACAATTGTAAAATTTTTCCACGGAGAAATAACTGTCTACATAACCAGAGAGTAAGTCCTGTCCTGTTGTGTAAATGATTAGAGGCTGTTGATTTCTACTCTACTGCAGTTTTTTTCTTGCATAAATATTTGATGTAACTAACATAATTACAATTAATAATACAGTTACTTTAGAGATTCTATAGTAAAACGAGTGAATTAGCTGAGGTAATTAATCAGCCTCAAACTCTCATATGATTGCTCAGCCTGTGTTGTCTCTAACATTTGTCCATTTTTAAAAAAACAAATTTTAAATAAGAAGTTATATACTGTGCCATTTATTAACTTTAACAGCACTTAAATACGCTGTGAATTATTAACGCAATTAATCAGCCTCAACTTTGCTCTGCCTGTGTTGTCTCCAACATTTGTGCTCAATAACAAAACATTTACATTTTTTATAAATTTGTTAATTCCTGAAGGAACCTATTAGAACCATCATGAAGCAACATTACAGGGCATTTCTGTGCAAACACATACATGGCCAGCCAGCTATTTCACCTAATTCCACTACATCTGAGTTTAATCTGTTAGTAGCCTCGGCGTCTGGGTTTTGTCAGTCATGTTCTTTTATGTTAAAGATTTTTACTGAAATTGTCCCATGGTTAGTAGCATATAGCTGTAACATGATCAAAGGGGGCCTGGCACATGACCCTATGACCTTTTGAACACAACCGTCATGGCCCAAAGGCTCACTGAGCACTAAGACAGCTGCTATGGCGGCATTAACCCCACCCTGGAGACAAAACAAGTGCCTGAACATTTCGCCTAAGCATTGTGTGTTTACATTGTAGTCTGAGAGACAGAGTATTGTGGGATGCCGCTCTAGAGAGAAGTAACTTTTGACTGAGAAAAGATTTGGACAATAACAGGGATATTTCACAGCCCCCATCAGAGGCATGTATTTAACCCACATGTTTGATGCATGTTCAGAATCTTTAGTCTCCAGGCAGTGCGCTCTGAGAGGGGAACCATGGCTCAGAGCTTTGTCTTTTTTAGTAAGAGGCTATGTACTGTGTGTGTGTGTGTGTGTGTGTGTGTGTGTGTGTGTGTGTGTGTGTGTATACATACACTGCACAGGACCCTCAAGGACAACCGAGCTTGAAGGAGAC
>JABJVR010000955.1:0-20077 GCA_025773905.1 Chitala chitala
ACGCGGTGCTGTGTCTCCACCCTCTGACCCACGCGGTGCTGTGTCTCCTCCCTCTGACCCACACGGTGCTGTGTCTCCACCCTCTGACCCACGCGGTGCTGTGTCTCCACCCTCTGACCCACGCGGTGCTGTGTCTCCACCCTCTGACCCACGCGGTGCTTGTGTACATTTTGTTCTGTGCAGTTTGTTTCGGGTGAAGTTCACGTTTTATTCCACAAAGTAACACGTACTGGATGAAAAGGTCTTTAAATTGGGGTGCCACTGTGTCTCAAGGGGTATTAGGACTGCAGATCAAAATCTCTATCTGTTTAAGTGTTGGGAAGACTAATTACCTTTAGGGAAGGAGTAATTTTGTGTGTGTGTGTGTGTGTGTGTGTGTGTGTGTGTGTACCGATGTGAGACAGCATTCGTTGTATCCTCTGTCCTCTCTTGTTTCTTTTGTGGTGTGAAATGATCAGTAACTCATAGAATCTCACAGATGGATTACTGATTCTGTGGGTAGACGATGTCCTTCAGTGCCAGTGTGCACGGCTGGAGTCTGGACTTTTGTGTTTGTACAATTTCTGGGTTTTGCTTCAGTTTCCTGTCTGCTCCTGACTCTTACTGCCTCTCACACTCCTGTTCCTCACTTTGTCTCTTGTTTCCCTCCTGACTTCACCCTCCCTCCCACTCACTACATTTTGGCTGTTTCTAGGTTTTTTTGTTGAGGAGGGGGGATGCAGAGTGGGGAGGGGCAGGCGTGGAAGAAAGATCAGTGTAAATTGAAATCTGTTTTTGAGTTGTGGGCCGCAAACAGCCCCTACCCTGACTCTACCTTTTCTTGATAGAACGTCTTGTACCCCAGCTTGTGTTCAGCACTGGGCTTTCTGGAGTGCTTTCCAGACACTCTCATTATTCTCGTGCTCATTATTCTCTTTAAGAAGAAACGATAAATAAGGGTTGTCAGAACAGAGAACTCCGTTGCTTGTGTTTCCTTTGTATGAAATCCAAAGTGCTTGATTTTAATCAGCAGGGTTTCATTAGCAAGGCGTATAGATCCTCTTCTGAGGGTTACTTCCTAGGAAAGTGTTGTTCTGTGGTACAGTGTCACACAAGAGCCTCCATTCTTTTGCCCTTAATGATGTTCTCTGAATCCATTTAGCTCAGACAGAGGTTGGTTTTTAGCAGCGCCAGACTGAAGGCTGGTTTCAGTCAGCTATGAGGGAGGGGAATTGGGGAAGCTAAGAAATACATTGCCTAGCTGATCTAGTGGGCTAACTTGTGAATCTGGCAGAGCTCTGTCTTACAAGTAGTGGTAGACCCACAGGGCCTGTGAACTGCTACAGCCCTGTATGATGCACTGGGCTATAATGTTAGTGAAACTGTATCATCCCTTAACCATCTTATCTTCCTAGAGTCCTGGTTTAGAGGCCAGATGCCATAGTGGCAGTTAGAGCAAAGGATCATGGATATTCTGTTTAAAGTTATTGCTCCTTTTGGTGGATGAAGGTAAAACACTACAGTGTTCCAAGCAGAGATGTTGCTAAGTGAAAACAAATGAAAGATTTTACAAAGACTATTCATTGTTAGGTATACAGTATATGTAACTGAGAAACAATTACATATAAAGACAAATACCCTCTAAGACAAGTAGACTCCTCTTGAGAACTCGACAGTAAAGTGCATATTTCTCAACCAATTTAAAAAAAAAAAGAAAAAAGGTTCTTGTCATGATAAGTCCCTGCCTATTGCAAATTAAATAAATTTCCATATTGCATAAAACACTTTTTGTGATCCTGCATCCAACATGTGTACAAGTTAATGTATATACTCTGTATACTGTATATGTGTGACCATGGTGTGTTACTCTGCATTTGGGTGTTTATTAGGCAGATAAATAATGCAGCACCAATCCAAATCATCACTCCCTTCACACAGCTGAAATGGTACCGTAAAAAACATTACACCTGTGAACGCTGCCTCTGTCTGTTCATGCTGTGTTAGTTTGACTTATCAGGATTTAGTGATTCTTGTATTACGGCAAGACGGTGGGCCAAAAGGGTCGAGTAAGGCCCACGTGTGACAGCAACTGGGCTCTGCTCCTCCAGGGAAGCTGATTGGATGCCAGGGATTTAAGTGGATGTATTTCCTAGGCCAACGTACCTTCTTTGCAGAAATCAGATGGGATGAAAATCAGAGTGAACATATGCGTTTAGAATTAAAAATTATTTTCCCACAGAGGATGCTCAGCAGGTGTGTGAGTACCATGCAATATATATTTTAAGTTGTGATGACTTTTTTTGTAGAGTACATTGTTACGCGTCATCGTTTTACAGACATTACTCATAAGAAGCTAACGGTGTACACAAACTCCTTCTCTGCCCAATTAACAACACTCCCAGTGTGTGTTTACTTTCTAAATTATCTGGCGCCTGTTTTCCCATCATCTGCTTTAGACTTTGTAAACAAATTGCTTGATCGAAGTGCTGTGCTTTAAAAACATGATTTCCTCTGGAAGCCCCGTGGTGTGGTGATCAAAGTGATTACGTTTGAATGTGTGCCTCTTCTGCCTGGAGCTTCTGCAGATGAGAAAATTGTACACCTCACTGTTAGATTTCCCAGTGTTTGCGCTACTCCCTGTGAGACGTGAGCGTCGGATTATTTATATCAAAGAGGCTCCTTCCAGCTGCTCACGTCTAGACTGTTTGTGTTTTTTGTGGAGATAGTGGTGCTGTGCTGTGCTGTTCTTGTCTGTGCTCCTGACCAGCACACTTGTCTCTAAGGTGAGCGTAAGTGAGCACAGGTCTAACAGAACACACGTGGTGTGTGCACTGTCCCCTAGGGGGAGGAGAAGGAGAAGACTGTCGGTATTTCATTACTGTTGTCAACTGATATTCTGTTAGTTTTGTGTTTGTGTGTGTGTGTGTGTGTGTGTGTGTGTGTGTGTGTGTGTGTGTGTGTGTGTGTGTGGGTGAGTGGGTGGGTACATACATGATTAAAGCACATTTCATTCACGATTTTCAAGATACCAAGGTGCTTTGGAGCTATAATATGGTCACATGACAGCAGCCTAGGTGGAAGGGAAATGACACGCTGTTCTTATCTGACTGACCACCTCTGTTCACCTGATGGCTGAATTACTCCTGACATGTGAAATCTACTGCAGTAACACCAAGGCATCCCGGCAGAGGTCACTCATCACAATGCATCCACGTGCTCACATGTTTGTGTGTGTGTGTGCACGTGCATGAATGCATGTGTTTGTGCATATATGGTCACCCACATTTCTGCACCCATTTGTATGAGAACTTATGCATGCAGGTGAGTGTGTGCAAATGTGTGTAAATGCCAGTGTGTGTGTCACCAGCGGCAATTTTCAAGAAGGGACACTGTTGCTGCTAGCTGTTTTGTGTTTGGTCACAAAGGAGTAATGAACATCTAATTATTCCTCAGTTCTGATTTGCCACTTTGCCCCAGAGCATTGTGACTGCCCCAAGTTTTCTTTGAATTTAAAGTGAGCCAGCCTAGCTGTGCACAAACAGCACATAATGTGAAAGTATGCAGTGCCTACATTACTTCATTTTGACTGTGTATTGAGGATGTGTATGTGTGTATATGGTTTTCATGGCATGTTCTTCACCGAGCCCTGCTTGCCTATCCCTAGAGGGAAAGTGCGCATACATGTGCAAAAACGGTTATCAGAAAGGACGATGACAGAAATGCATTTATTCATTTGGCAGACACTTTTATCCAGACGACTTACATTTCCCATATGTGCTAGCACTGGGTGTCTTGCTCAAGGACCTGGTGACCAGGCTGGGACCCAAACCAGGAAGCTTCTGCATCCTAGCCTGATGTTCTACCCATTGGGCCACCGGGCCACCACGTTAGGACTAAATCATACCTCTGTACTTAGAACATAGTTTTATCTCCTGGTATTTCTACAATCTTTGCTAACAGTGTGATAGGGATGTCTGCTACCACACTGTCGGAAAATGCATTTGGTGTTAATTAGCCTGCAGCCCAGGCAACTCAGCAAGTATTTATCATTTATTTATTTATTTATTTATTTTAAGCAGATAAATCAGAAATACTGTCACAGTGTAATAGTTACAGCCTTAAAATTGAAATACCGTACAAGGTGTCTCCATTTGTATTTTTTATTTATGTAAAATACAATATTTCCATTTTTTGTAATTACTTTTTTGTAAAAACAAAGAAAATCACTGAAAGTCCTCAGAAAAGGATTAAGGCAGAGCCATTCAGCCCTTATCCCTCTTTACATTTCATTATACAGCAACAAAATTATCCAAGCGTGGAAATGAACAAATAGCCAGTTCGTAGAAGTGGAACATGTTCTGTGTATAAAAAAAAACCCAGTGTTGATTTCTGACAGGTTTCTGTTTATCCCGGGTGATTGGAATACGAGCTTTGTGATGCACGATAGCGCGACTGAAAGCAGAATCGCAGGACTGCGTCCCTGTGTGTGCGTGTCAATATCTGTGTGCTTTTGAGTGTGCGTGTGCAGTGAGGGCTGTTAATGTTCTCTGAATTGCCTCTGGCTCATAAGCCGCAGAGGAATGCGGAGGACATCAGAAGCCAGCTTCGGGAGTGCTGTTTTATTTTAGCTGTGCGCGTAGCCTTTTCCCACCTCCAGCTTTTAGCGACTGCGCTGTGGGGCTATAGACAATCACAGAATTTCTGGCACTGGTCTGCCATCCTTCAATGGAGACCAAGTGAGACACTGGAACTTGGTGCCGATCAGGCACAGTTAGACCCCACGATCTCTTTCACTTGTCCTATCATCGGGGTGCTAAGCACTGTTAGTGTGCAACGGTAGTGCTTTCTAACCCGTCGTGTCTGGAGAAGACTCAGGCCGCAGAGTGTTGTATGAAGACCCAGATCTCCAGACAGCCCTGCCTCCAGCACGCATTCACACACTCTGACTGCAGCTCTGCGAGCTCCAGCAGTGGGCTGCAAAATTTAAATGTCTCAGAATTAAATTCCTTACAGATGTAGATGTTTTTCAGTTAATTTACTATTTTTCCACATAGCTGTTTGTTTTCACTCAGTGCTTCGTGCAAGATTTTTTTTAAATACCTTTCTTCAGTTTAAGGAGCAATGGAACAACGTTAGGTAATGAACAATGTTTTATTAAAGTGAATGTAAACACTCAGCACCACTGAACACTTTGGGTAGTTAAAAATACGCTCTTTTTAATATGGAAAAATTAGCGAACTTTTTTCGCTTGTAACAGCTTCACGTTTTACCTAAAAATTTCTGCTTCTTCATGACTTTCGTTAATGAGATGTAAATGATTGCTCAAGCAATTTAAATGAAGTAGGTCAATGCTACCATTTTGACTTTGGTCCGTATCGTTCCACAGCATTCTACATTTGCTTTCTGTCTCCTAACAAGTCAAGTTTCTTAAATTATCTGATGTAGGTTTTCTTGTGATCTAATCTAACGGTGATAAGGCATTGAATGTATTGGTACCATTATTTTGGAATAGCTTCCCTAAAGTCTCAGAACTGCAGAGTCTGTAAATTTTTATGTTTAAAAAGTGCTTAAATACAGATGTATTCCGTGACTTTCACTTAGCTTGTTTTAAAGTTTTACAGTCTTTTGAATGTTCTCTTGTTTTGTTCTATGTGTTATAAAGTGCATTCTTTTTTTTTTTTTTAATGCAATGTACATAATGTTTAATGTTTATTGTACAGAGAGGATGAGGAGTGAGGTACAGGGTAGTCTCTGAGGTGATGTCTCACTTTACACCCAGATGCAATGAACAGAGAGGATGAAGAGTGAGGTACAGCATAGTCTGAGGTGATGTCTCACTTTACACCCAGATGTAATGTACAGAGAGGATGAAGAGTGAGGTACAGCGTAGCATCTGAGGTGATGTCTCACTTCACACATAGGTGTAAGGTACAGAGAGTGTGAGGAGTGAGGTACAGCGTAGTCTCTGAGGTGATGTCTCACTTCACACCCAGGTGTAATATACAGAGAGGATGAAGAGTGAGGCACAGCATAGCATCTGAGGTGATGTCTCACTTCACACCCAGGTGTAAGGTACAGAGAGTGTGAGGAGTGAGGTACAGCGTAGTCTCTGAGGTGATGTCTCACTTCATACCCAGGTGTAATGTACAGAAAGGATGAGGAGTGAGGTACAGCGTAGTCTCTGAGGTGATGTCTCACTTCACACCCAGGTGTAATGTACAGAAAGGATGAGGAGTGAGGTACAGCGTAGCATCCTTAGTATGTCTTACTTCACAATTGTAACATTCTGTACATCCCGGATCTCTCCTACCTGGATTCTTTCTCACACATTAAAATGAACCTCTGGTGCCATTGGATGCATAAGATAAGGACATCTGCTCAGAAATGCTCTCTTGCTTTTCTTCTGCCTTCTGGGGTGCACTCAAACTGAATTTGCTGCCTTTGATGAACATACGGCTCGCCGTCTTTGCTCCTCAGAAAGCCAATTCACAGCTTCCATCTCCCGCTGCTGAGGTATTAATGTCAGTTTGAAAGTTACAGTTTTCCCCCGGAATACATTTCTAGCCTTAAAAGTTAACTTGAACTTTGCTCATTACAATAATTCAGTTATTTCACATGACTGATTAAGAAATGTATTAGTTGACAGGACAGCTATATGAATGTAATAAGAAGACTGAAAACGTCTATTTCAAAACATGACAGACTGTATAGTTGTAATCTATGATATTCGGTAAAGACACAGTATTTTAAAACACTCTTCACTGACTGTTCATTATTAAATGACCATATGAATTCAATGTGCTGCAATATTATGCAACTATGGCAATTCTTGTTAAATTGCTTGGCAAATACGTTGTGTGAGAAGTATTGTTAACTATGAACTTGACTGCATTCTGGCTCTTAAATAGCGTTTAAATGTTCTTTTTAAGCGAGAAAGGGTGGAAGAACAGGTCCTGCGGTGTCGTCTCTGTGAGGAGTCACAGGTATAATGGTCTGACCTCAGTTTCTACTGCTGTTCCCACTCTGAGCACTGCCCCAGCGAGGGACGAGTGGTGGGGCGTGCTCACGGAGTGTGCCCACTCACTGAAAAGTCACTTCTCCCACACTAAAGGGCATGTCTTATTACTGAGCAGGCCCTTGTTAGAATCAGACCAGCTAAGTTGTGATCTGTGTGACCTTCCTCTCTGGCAGCAGTTCCTTCAAAGCCAGAGGAATGTTGCGAGTTAATAAATGCGCAGAAATAATGAGCTGTAAAGGTCAGGCTGACCACCGAACAGTCAAGCTTACTAGATATGCAAGGCAGTGTGTGCTGCATGGCCCTTTCATAGAATAAAGAGAGAGAGGCGTAACTAAGCTGTTAGATGACTGGAAGTATTTTCTTACCCCAGGCAATCGGGAGGCATGAACTGTGACATAATGCCTTTTTGAAGAGTGCCCCGTTTTAGAGCCTTTTTAAAATCCTGTTTACTCTCAGATGCTGTGTGTGTGTGAAAGAAAGACATGTTCACAAAAACGCAGGCTGAAGAATATAGAAATAAAAGTTGATAAAAGCACATGACCATGAGTTCATTGATCCAGACCACTTATGTAGAGTCTTGGGTCGTACGACGGACGGACGGACACACACGCGCACGCATGCAGAAGCTACATGAGAAACACGGGGTGGAGGGGGGGGGTGCACACAGCAGGGCTAGAGTCACATATTCACTTACCCCCTATGTCTTACACTGGGAAAACAGAGTTTTTTTACCCTATGATTATAAAGTGTAATGCACATTTATGTGTATTCTGTTAATCTCCATTCTCATACAGAAGAGAGAATTTGATTCTCTATCTTACTTCCTCGTTTCAGACCTCAACCTGTAATACTGCCATGATAATCACTGGGTACTTATTGATTTGTCTGCCCTGGTTCCTTTTTGCCTTTTGCTGTTTCTGAAGATGGCCTAATAAAGGTGTTCTATGTACATATGTGACAGTAAATTAAAACCTGCTTATCTCCATGCATGAATGTGAATGTTGAGAGAAAACTGGATTTTTCAGCATTATGAGGTCATCCCTAGGCTTTGCCCTCTTATTCATGTAATACTCAGTCTCTTGTATCGGTAATGTGGTAGCTGTGTAGGTGAAAAGGCTGGTATTATAATTATACTTTGCTCTTCACAGCTGGGAGCCTGTAAAATTGGCACTATGGTCCTGACCAGGCCCTTGGGTTTTATCTCCCCCTGCTGGCAATTTGAGGTGCCGCACAGCATAGCGTGGTGCTGAGAGTCATGACTGGTGAATCAAGGATTGTGAAGCTGTACTCCCTAACTGGGGTATATCGTCAGGTTTGGGCAACGGGGGGCTGAGTTTAAAATGACAGTGAACAGAGCTGGATGTGCTAGTACTTCTCTGAGTTTTAGGATTGCGAATTCTTCAGTTTTATGCTGTTCTGCACCAGATGGGACAAACATACAATATGCCCAATTTACTGTTTCTAAAAAGTGTTAAAAGAAATGGTGTTTCACAATTTAGGCAGATGCAATACTTTACTGATTGAACAATTTTTACATGACTGGTGGCTTGTGCATCACTAACATGGTTCATTATGAACATTAGAATGGATCTACTATTAACCCCTTTTACAATGTTTTTTTTTGTTTTTTCTCTTAGTCTGTTTTTTACATATGTAATAAATGGCAGTAAGGGTTTTATTACTAGTTGTCAGATGCTTTTTTCCCTTTTAAGGTTAATGGAGGTTGTTTGTTGATCATGAAGTCTGGGTTGGTGAACATGGAGAAACAATAACTGTTAGTTGGATCCAATGATTTTCAATGGGATTGCAGTTAATTCTTATATTATTACCATAACAAGTCAAATACTGACACTATCTTTCCTTGACTGCAGTAATGGAACAGCAGGTATTAAGGTACATAATTTAGTGGGTACATAACTTGTACATGTTTATGCGTATATTTTAAAACACAAAACACTGTTGACCAGCAGGGGGCAGTGTGTGTAAACATTTGACCACAGTAAAGACGTAGCATGTTTGTGATGACAATACCAAGTCTTCTCTTCGTGAGCACTGTGTCTGTTTAAGATGAGCAAAGTGCCGCGGCTGGTAGCGGAACAGGGAGCTTTGGCTAACAGCTATGCTCCGGGACCAGGGACATCCGAAGCTGAGAAGGCAGTCAAGGGAACATCCACGCCAGTGGCCTACACCCAGACTGTCTGTTACAGACTTTCCTCTCAGGAATGGGGGGGTGGTGTAGGCTGCCCTGCAGAGACAGTGACTGACAGTTCACACACACACACACACACACACACGCACACACACACACACAAACACAAACACAAAAAGGGGGAAAGGGGTCTGGAACCATCTTGGGGTCTTTACAAGGCAGAACATGAGTGACTATTGTTAATGATTTTTGTTAGTCATTTTCATGTATTGCATTTCCATAATGGCCCAAACATTTTAATGGCTGACCAGTTGTATGTTTGCGTGTTAACATAAAATTGACAGGTATTTGAAAAGTATTTCAACAAATTTGAGCCCATACAGTACAGATACAGTATATATACATACTATGTGTATGGTTATAAATGTGGATAGTTTCTTCATTTCTCTGGACAGTGAAAGGCAAAAAGAGCCTTCAACTGATCACTGTAAGAGGAGTCTGTTCCAGTAGGAGTCTCTCTTAACTCTCTAGGCTGTGGAACATTGGAGACCTCATGCTTCATGTGCCGTGCTCATGGGGGAGCCCCGCCGCGGCTTTTATTTAAGAACTGATCACTGTGGAAACCCTAATTTGCACTTTGCGATTGGATTGAATGGACCCAGGGGACCACGGGGGTCTTTGGCAGACGCTCCTCCATCTGGTGGCTACAAAAGTGCCATCGAGTCTCTAATGGGTTTTTGGTGCTGCCGCGATGCTGTGCACATAGGGGAGAATAAAACACATGGCAGAAGTGCCAAGGGGCTTCGAGTTACTTATGTTTTTAATGGAGTGGGTCCCCGTTCTCTGACATTCATGTCCTCATTGTGCAATGGGCTCTGTGGCTCCATCAGTACAGTTTCCACTACTGCTCTGCCCTTCCTGCATACATGAAGAACTCATGCTGTCTGTCACTTTGAAAAGGTCTACTCTCTTGTCATCAAACAAGGAGAATTGGCAGTCATTTTCATTGAACAGCAGTGATAACTTTTTATTTTTGGAGTATTGACTGGTTTCTGTATTTAATGTGGCATCTCTTTTATGTCATCAGCTAAAACAACGTGTTTTGAGTTGAGAATGATTCCTCTTTTCCTATCCAATTTCGAATCCCCCTCCCCCTGCATCTTACCAAACAGCCTTGACTGATTTGCAGTGTTACGCACCACTATATTTCGGAATTGCTAACAGTGGGTAATGTCATTTGTTGTGCTTTTTCTCTGCTTGTCTCAAGAACACAACAATATTTTGAGACGAGTGTCAAATGGCATTTTAGTTTGTATCTACATTGCATTTGAACACTGTCACTTGGTTTTTCATGTAAGATGTTACAGTCCAGCTGAAGGTGTGTAATCTCTTACAGCGTGCTGTACTACAGAACAATACTGGGACTGTCTAGGAACCAGTATTTTATAAAGTCGTCATGTAAAACGGCATATACATCAGCAGCAGAAGAATATTCTGAGCTGTGAATTTTATTATTAGCCAAGGTAAATGATACATTCTTTGAGTCAATCACAGATGCCAGAAAGACTGTGTCCACATCCACAATCAAGGCAGAACATGAAACCCGGCAGGTTTTGATCTTACAGCTTCTTGGAATGCAAAGCAGATTTCAACAATGATTTTGTGGCACTAGCAGGGAGAGGACACAGACATCCCATAAAGCACAGCTGTTGTGCATGCCGATGACCAGTGTTCCCCTGTGGAGAATTGTCTACATCCATGATGCCATGTCAGATGCTTATTAGTCTTTCCAGATGTGCCCCCCCCTTTCTTTGCCACCAAGCAGGGGGATCACAGAAAGGTCAAGGCTCTGATGTTCCACCAGAAGTGTCTATCACGTAGTCTTGGTCATTGTTCATGATACTTCAAAATAACTTTTAACTACAAGTCATGGAGCTGAGTTTACCCACAATTATACTTTATTAATCCCAAAGGAAAATAGCTTCTCTGTATTTAACCCATCATGTAAGGGGAGCAGCAGTGGGCTGCCAGCCACATGCAGTGCCCAGGGAGCTAATACTGAGTGTTTTACTCCAGGACACACCTGGCTGTGCTGGGATTTGAACAGGGAGACTTCCAGCATCCCAGCCTGATGTTCTACCTGTTGAGCCACCAGGCCGCTCTAATAAATAACGTAAATAATTACACAATACGTAAAACACACATAATACACAATTACACAATACATAACATATATGTTCACTGAAAGCAATAATTGTTACTTTTTTCTTCATTGTATTTACATGTTAGACTTTGAGGTACTGCCAGTGTCATTTATGCAGTTATTATTTCAGATTCATAATTATTCGTGTGCTGGTTAACTAGAGCTGCAGCAGCCTACATCTGAAAGCTTTGCCTAAAGGGGTCTAAACAGACAGGGTGTTGCCACTCTTTATGCCTCCACAATTTTCTCAGGCTTTGACACATTCTATGTCAGCATACATGTAAACATGCGTGGCGAGCACTAGGAGCAAATTACATGCAGCTCCGTTCAGTTCTGACATGGTTCAGTCACCTAGGCATGATTGGGCAATGAGATCACCACTAACGGAATGATAAAACGTTATCTTTCTTGGTGGAGACATTATTCTGTCAGCACACAGGCAAAATGCTAAAGTTAAAAATATGTAGAATGATAAACAGGACTGTTATTTAAAATCCATGCAGAGTTGAATTACTGAAAACAGAATTGATTTTTCTGTGACGCCATAATAGGTTTACTTCAAACAAATAGTTGGTTCATGCTAATTTGTGTTGAGACAACACTACGCAATTAGCACCATAAGGAGTAAAGCCGTAAAATGTTACGCAGGAAACTGGATTAATTGCTTAAATTAAGAATTTTTCAAAGACTTGATTGTGTTTTTTAAGCATTCTCAAAACATATTTATAAACTATTTACCAGAAGTTTCATTTATTTTCACCCCTTATGTAACATAGAGATTATTGTGCCATTTTTAAGCTTTGACAGAACATGTTTGTTGTCCAGAGAGGAATGCAGCACGATGTCACGCTTTCATGGAGCAAGACTAAACTTGCAGAAAGAGAAACAAGAGTGAAGTAGATGCCTGGAGTCTGGCTCCAACCTTCCTGCTCCATGATTGGTGCAGATGAGTTCATCACCTTTTATGTCTGGCACCTCCACTCTTAGCACAACCGCTGCTCTCAAGTGTAACATGTGCATTTCCTTTGAACATTTCAGATCTGGTTTTCAGTGAGCATTTAAGCACTGTTATAGCTGTTGGAATCAGTCCAGTCGTAACAAACTCTGATCCTCGGCAGAAATGTTTTTCTCGCCTGTTACTTGCAAAACTTTTTTGAAGCACAACATTTGATCAATTATACACAGATTTTATACTGAACAAGGCTAATATGGAGACACCGATGATGCAGATGAATTAATTTTAACATTTCTCTCACTATAATGCAGTGTTACTCAAATCAGTTGATCTAATGTTACCCATTTAATGTGTTTAGCCATGTAACAAAGTGAAAATTAGCATGGTTTACAGTGATGTACAATATTTACCTTATCTGGCTGAACATCACAAAAACATGGACAAGATCCTTTTTATACTGTCTTCAGATGTTACCATCCATTACCAAACCGTGTATCCTGTTTAGGGTTGCGGGAGGCTTGGAGCCCCTCCAGGCAAATTAGCGTGGGAGGCAGGGGACACCCTGGACAGGGCACCAACCCATCATAGGGCACAAATGTTACCAAAATACACAAAATGTTAATATAACATCTCTGCACCCTCTGGTACCATTAACAACATTCCCACATTGCATTTGTAACTTTGTATTTTAGGCAGGTACTGTAGCAGTAAACTAAAAAAAAGTGAATTGTACTTCTCTGTTATTCTGTATGCATTCACACTTGGAAAGTGGAAGGAGCCTGTTCTCAGTTCCGCTGATAGCCTTTCCCCTGCAGTTCATTGGCCCAGACGAAAGTCTGATGGATTATTTGAAATCTAATAATAACTGCCATGAATCACACCATTTGCATGCAAGAAAGGTCTGATTACTAATGTCTTTTGTAGCAACTGTCAAATTAAGTCTCTGTCACTTTGTGTTTTTGCAGCTAACGATGGTTTGATGAAAAGAAAAGAACAGTATTTTTCCCTGTGGGAGATTATGGGTAATTTTGATTTTGTATTGCTGTTGCTCATAAATGTTATATGTAAGTAACCATTGTTTTGATTGGTGAGCTAAAACCTGAGAGATGATTGGATATGTAGGTGGTTTGGGGAAAAATTGGAATGGTACAACCTGTTGTACAGAGTGATTATAATTAACCAATAAGCAGAATGACACCAAAATTTGTACATGCATTGATGAAGGGATGGGGAGAAGCATTCCATGACCAAAAAATTGTAGTTCTAAAATCTGCCCATAGGGGAAAATATGACACTGTAGTGTATTTTTCCATTATTATAATTAATGCGTGTTAATTGTACTCCAGCAGAGAAAATTTATTAGCAACTTCTTATAATTTTATTCTTTGAAGCAAAATCAATGTATGTTTTCTGCAAGTACCTATCAAAGTTCTGTGCTCCATGGTCCACTTAATGCAAATGTCACGTGTGCCTGTTTAGATGTTTAAAAAAAAAAAAAACGGGGTCAGTCTGTAGACCATCTGGCAAAGCTTGGATCATGGTCCATCCTCCTGCTGCTTTATATGCTGTAATTTAAGCATTCATCCATATAGTTGCAATTAATAAAATACCATTAAAAGTTTTTCAAACAACCTGTAATTCAGTTTTAATTCATCTCCTATTGTGTGGGATGAGGCCATGCATCAGGTTAATCTTTTTCTGTTAGTGTTCATTCTTTATACAAAGCAGAATGTTATTCTGCCTCTGTCAGTGCTACACTCTTCATACACACATCATATGTAGTAGAAAGTCTTATTTTGCCTCTTTTTTGGTACTAGATTCTTCATAGATACTTTATACATAGTAGAAAGTGTTATTCTGCCTCCATCCACGAGACACTCTTCATATTTTGGCGCTGAGAACCTTAGAATGAAATCGTTATTTATTCCAATGGAAACATGTAATTTGAACTGTTAATCTGTAAGATTGTTGATTACAGTACAGATGTTGATCAACATCCCATTCGCAGAAACGGTGGGACGATATCCAGCGTGGCCCCAGGAGACGTAATGCAGGAAATAATGACACGTCACACTAATTAATCCCGGAGGTCTGCAGTCAGCTCTCTGATTATCCCATTTGCTGTGAACACATCTCTGCATGTTAATGCGATTTTCAGGCTCTTCAGTCATTTTCAATTACAAGTTGTTTTTTTACTCTCTCTCACTGACCTCTACCGCTGATGATGAGCAAGGGGTTGAAACCAATTTAGGGCCAATTATTTTACATAAAATCACGAAAAGATCCGAGGACAGAGAGCATACTTGAGTGTCTGTGATGCCGAAAAAGTGATGCCATCTCATGGTTTTTACTATTCTTGTTTTTTATGATCAGCCTTTTGCTTTGGTTTCAGTTTGAATGTTTTCAAAAACAGGTGTAAGTGCTTAAATTTCTTTAGAAAAACTTGATTACTATATCCTTATTCTCACAATGCAGTTTTTTTCCCCCACTTTAACATTTAATCAGCAAATCAGAGTGGATCACTACACACCTCCAAATCAGGGTGGATCACTACACACCTCCAAATCAGGGTGGATCACTACACACCTCCAAATCAGAGTGGATCACTACACACCTCCACATCAGGGTGGATCACTACATACCTCCATCTGTGCCACGCTCCTCATTCTTGAACCTAATTTGTTTGTTTATTCATGAGTTTATTTGTGCAAAATTAAAAGGATTGAAAACAAACCAAAATAAAACTTGTGAAATTACAACTCTGTGAGACAGGCTGAGCTATTTTCTAACTACGTATGGCTATTCAACAAAGTAAATTTTCTAAATCTTCACAGTTGTTGAGGGATTGTGCTTTTGGATCCAAACGTTAAACTGATCCCTTCCTTAACAGAAATGGAGCCAGACCGTGTTTTGCGCCCAACCCTGGCTCTCTTTACAGTTACGTTCCATCAGCCCACCTACACTCTTGGCACTTCAGTCCTACCTGCTGCAGGGGTAGAGTTTCTCTCTCTGGGTGAGACCTCCTCTCTCCTCTTCAGGCCTGGGAGGCGTTCCGACTTGCACGAACCATGTCTGGGACACGGTGCCAGATGTAGTGCTGCTCCGATTTGGAGCTGAGCGACAGAAGGCAGATGCTGTTGGCTTCTCCAGGTGCTGTCAGTCTGGAGTCTAAGGGGAGGAAGAGCGCCTTATTGACACGTGCTCTCTGGGCATCCATGTCAAACAGGACCAGGACAGGCTTAAGGAGACCACTGTACTATTACAGGCTGCTGGGCCGCTCTAGGCTGCAGGGGCACCGCAGTCGATCACGCAGCCGGAACAGAACCGCTAACAGGGGTAAAGGTGTCTGTCAGCGCTTTCCTCTGTGTGTTTCCCTCTCCTGTCAGCTGTCATCTCACACGCGATGTCCAAATGCCTTTCATTGTGTTTGTTGCAGTGCAGTGGGTAAAATGTTGACATGAATTATTGAAGCAGGCAAAAAAAGTTGCTTACCGTCTTCTGAGTATAGTATGTGGGAAAAAACACTTAAAAGAGTTATGGAGACTTCATTGGTTTTTATTTATTTATGTACTTTTTGTTGTACTAACCTTAAATGTTGAAGTACTGAGACTATTCAGGTTCACAGGTTTGGAAGCATGGAAGTGTTTACAAATATGGTATGTGGCACTTTGTTAAATATGGAATTTACAATATATTTTTAATTATTAATTTAAAAAAGAGTCGTAGACATTTTAATTTTAAATGGCTAGCTTTTAGAGAGCTAGTCTGGCATGCAGTATGCAGCAGTAAATCAGTTGTTTTCAGTTAGGAACAGATTTCTATTTAACTAGAAGACATATATGTGTTTCAACAAATAATGACTGAAATAATTTAATTCAGACAAATGGATCCATTTGAACAGGCACAAAAATGTGAATGATTTGTCAATGGTTGCAAACACACAATATTTTGATATCATAATTTAGTATGCTGTGTGAGCAATCCCCTAATATACATTATTAATGTGTTCAAAAAACAGCAACTAAAAAAACAGATTGAAAAACTACTTTCATTACTTTTAATGGCAAAAATGTTCTAAGCTAAATATCTATATTAACCTATGATTTTGGCACAATATATGGCACTTCAAGTACAAATGACCTAATTATCAAACATTTAATGAGGTCGTTACACTGTGTCTCAGTGCTGTTTATAACAAACATTACATCCATTACTGAGTATTTCCTGTTACATCCTGCACAAGGGACAAATGTTTTATTTATTAATATTAAAAATATTCTGTATTGAACAGCTATTGCACTTGCTGATAAATATATAAATTATTTTTTTCATTCTGTGGATGTTTGTGTCTCAAAACACAAAAATAACTGGACTGTATAAGGAAACAGGATACAGAAAACACAGACTTAAGAAAAAAGAAAAAAAAAAGAATTCAATTACATTTCTCCTGAAATCACATTTGAAAAGGATTCAACTCCTCCAATTCCAATGATGTTAACCTATTTCGAGTCCTACTTCACTAAGAACCTGGTGTCTCTGGCACTGTCTCTCCAGAACTGAGTGCATCTCTCTGGTTTCCTTGTGATTTTGTGATTGCAAATAGTGATTCCTCTGTTTTGGCTGCCGTAACTAAGCATTTTGCATTTCACTTCACACCTCCTGAAGTTGTCCTGCTCGTGTCCTGCTCGGTGTCCCTCTTCATTCTCTCTTGTTCCTGCATATAAGGCTCCTGTAAAGGTAATGTCAAGCACTAGCATATGGTGGGATGTCTAACTGTGCTATTTTAAATAGAGGGTATCATAAAAACGATTATGCAAATAGATTAAATGGGATTCACCAAACTGTTTTGAGCTTGTAGAGGCCCAGGAATCAATGTGTGCCTTTTTCACATTTGTGCGCAATTTAAACTTATATGGTTAGAACATAAGGAAAAGGCTTGTCCTTTCTTCCATTACGAAAACTGCTATAAAATGGTGTTGAGTAATGGAGATGATGAAAGAGATGAGAAAAGCACAGTAAATGAAGGAACTTCCTGTCATTCTGACACGTTAGCTGTACATTATGCAACCTTTACCATAAATGAAAACCAAGGCAGAAAAATACAGCTGATGCTGAAAGTGATCTAAACAAGACCTTCTGGACAATGGAGAAATGCTTCTCTTCCAGATTGAACTCAGGTGCCACTTTTGTCCCCAGCTAAGTTAAATGACTTCATTCAGAGCCAGCTGGATGTCATGATGTGTCACATTTGTACCTGTCTGAACTGGTGACCTCACTGACCTTTGTTTCACTCTGTTACTGTGTTTGAACTGGATTTCACCAACCGAGAGAATTAAAAACCCCTGTGTTCTACATCGTTTTCAGGGTTTAATGCAACTTTAAAAACTAGTTCCATCTACTGGGAGAGCTTTTTTTTAATCTGTAAAGAAAATAAAATGTAACAAAACTACCTTTAAACATGTTTCTTACTAATACGTTATATACTGCACAAAACAGATTATGAAACCAGATTTTACAAATCTGTTAAACGCTGCTATTACTTGATACTACTTTATCACATTTAATGTGTTATGATTTTACGATTTAATGTTTTCAGTTTCTGCCTTGTGTGTAATTTGATCTGCTTGTCTGTCCCTGTTTGCTTTCTGTTCTCTTCTTTATCTACAAATGCTACTTTCGGTCTAGATTTTCAGCAAGGATGCTGAATAAAATGGAATTTAATGTCGGCTGACACTATACTAAATACGTAATCTGTTTGCTCTTGTAGAACAAAAAGAAATTGTTGTACTGATTGCAGCAAGTGTCAGGTCTTTATGCTTTACTGATATAAACATACAATGTAATTTGGGCCAATTTGCTACATGATATCTATTATGCTTGTGCATAACATATGATATACTGGTATATTAAATTGGCTCTTGACTGAAAAACAAATGACTAATCACTTCTTGTTTTCATTAGACCACTTTGTGTTGGAGTTTATGCATAATGGTATAAAAATGATTATGTAATTACAATATTTGTGCATTCAGTTTGACATTTAGGTAAACCTTCATGTAGATACAGATCATAGCTACAGAAATCCCTTGTCACTATACACATATTCATAGCTTGCTGCTGTAACAGGGATGAGATATTGTCGTATTGTCGTACTCCTACAGTCCATCTCAAAGTCACAGCACCGACTGAAATTGGTTTTTTCAAACGTACAGCAATTTCATGTGTAATGGTGCTAAATTGAGCATGGCAGGAAGTAAGGGACTTTCTCTTCTTTCTGAGTTTGGGGAGATGAATTCACAGCTAGAATTTGCAAAGAAAGCATGAAAATTAAGTCAGGAACTAAGTGTTCTTTTTGGAGTTGTAGTCTCACTGACCTAGTAGGCTATAGCAGACAAAGACAATTATATGGTATGTGTCTGGATGGGGCGGCACGGTGGTTAGCACTGTCACCGCGCACCTCCAGACCTGGGGTTCAATTCCTACCTTGGGTTTGTGTGCGTGGAGTTTGCATGTTCTCCCTGTGCTTGGTGGGTTTTCTCCGGGTGCTCCGGTTTCTGTCCAGACATGCAGGTTAGGTTGATTGGTGTGTCCAAATTGCCTGTAGTGTGTGTGCCCTGTGGTGGGTGTCCCCTGCCCTGCGCCCTATGTGCTCTGGGATGGGCTCCAGGTTTCCCCGCGACCCTCACCAGGAATAAGCGGTTAAGATAATGGATGTGTCTGGATGGCTCTGTGGTGCATCTACTTCATTATGAATGGATTAAGTATTGGCAGAATCCTAGGTGTAAAACAGATGCTGCTTTATTTTTCCTCACAATTACTAAGAGTCTTGTTAGACCACCTCTGTCATCATTTGTTGGTTTTTTCCACCTGAAAATAACCAGTTTTAGTAGAAATATGACTAATGAATTAAACCACCTTTTTTACATCTAGAAGATGTCATGAGGTTGAGGATAAACCAAAGCACCCATATCCAGTTTTTGACAAGGATGTTATATATGTAACTATAAAAAAATATTCTAAATTTGCATGCAGATTAATCATTGAAGTGTTCCACTTACATTTGATGTTTTTTATAATTCAAGTGCGAAAGGGATAACCTAAGGTCTATATAAGCTTAAAAATGGAAATAATCGAACAGCGATCTGGCTTTCAGTTAAAGGAAGTATTGGCAGGGAAAAATTGATAACACACCATTGTATACCTACATGAAGCCCAGCACATTTATGTAACTAAACAGGCAAAAAAAAATAAAATTGAAATGGATGATGTGGCTTCCTCGACAACAGTGTGTGACTGCTATAACCTTCCCTCTGCTGAGTACTAAAACCACCTTTTTGTCAGCTGTGATGATGATAAACTGTTGCTTATTGGCTCATAGATATAGAACTAAGGGATAAACAGAAATTAGTTGGGTGTATTAATGCATGCCTGCCTAGGGCTGAAACAAATCAGAAAACTGGCTTCTTGGAAATGTCCCCATAAGGTAAATGTAAGTTTGTCTGATCTTAGAACTGTATGGCTGTCAAAATATTTTGCTTGGTACAGTTGTATAAAATCTGATTTAGGATTTACTTTGATTTTTGTTGAAGGATCATTATCTTTGATACAGTCAAGGTGACATCTCCTCAAGTCTACCTTTTGGTTCTGTGTGTGTATATGTGTGTGTGTGTGTGTGTGTGTGTGTGTGTGTGTGTGTGCGCACATGCTCGTGCTCATATAATGTGTGGAAGGCCAGGGTAAAATGCTGAGAAATGTTGTTGACTAAATGAAATA
>JABJVR010000956.1:0-11292 GCA_025773905.1 Chitala chitala
CTTCCTCTCACACCCCCCCCCCCCCCCCCCCCCCCCCCCCCCCCCCCCCCCCCAGCCCCCCCCCCGCCCCGCCGCGGGCCCCCCCCCACATTGTTCAGATTCTGGCTTGCTAACAAAAGACCAGCGCGGCGCGGTTTGCGACAAGCATCACGCTCAATGAGAGCATTGTCACAGCGTCCGCTTCGCCGCGGCCAGGGTTCGCCTCTCATTATCCTCTGTAAATGCAGCTCTGTTCTGCAAGTTGTTTTCAACTCTTCAAGTGGCAATGTCAGGGTGACGACTGTTTATAGAAGAAAAGCAATTGTGTTTGCGTTAATCATATTGTGAACTGTTTAATAAAACTAATAAAACGTGTACACTGCTGAGTAACAGTTATAGACTTGTATTGGTCAACTTAAATGCTGAATGTATTCATTTAAGTTATCTGAATTGAAAAGATTCTGAAAAGAAAATAAACAATCCACCTTGTACTTTCGATAATAAAACTAATTTATACGGAGACATTTCACAACTTCTTTACATCCTCAGAAAGTAGTTGTACAAAAAGACTTGGATAAAGTAGGCAATTCATTAAATCGTCTTTTGCGATTATCATGTATTCTACGTTAAAATGAAGCGCAGCTGCACAGCATAAATGTACACAGCAAGCGGAAAACACTTTTTAACCCACACGTATTGTTTAAAAACCAATAATGTAAACAGATCGTGGAAATGTACGTAAAGTGTGTATTAAGTACAATTAATTTCATCCGCAAATTAAAATTGGTGAGGTACAATAAATAAGAATTAACAAGTTCCTACCTGGTGTATTCATTCATTCCCTTTAAGAACCAGACGATATTCCGATACACCGACATTGCTACGGTGACAACACTCTGACTTTAAGCACTCTCTTGGTGTTATGACACAAATCGCACTTCGCACCCTCATCATTTAATCTTATGCTTTTAAATCTGCCATCTAGCGGTCAGTGTCAGAACCACGGCCGCACCACCTGGACGGCGCAGTTAAAGTAGTTGGTAGGTCATTTTACACACATTACATTGCATCACTGCGTTTTATTCTTGAAAGGTTTATATATAAATGTAGTTATATTATAAATATAATTTCATATTTATAACTGTCAATTTAATTTGTCTCTGATTTTTTTTTTGCATGATTAGAGAAGTGGCGCTGTACTACATGTCATTAAACAATTGTTTTACGAGGTGTAATAAACATTACCTGGAGACAGGTTGTTAAATATTTAAAGTGTATAATACAGTTCCATTAAAAAAAAAAAAAAAAAAAACGAAAATGAGATCATACCGTTGCTCTTGCAAGATCAGAATGCTAATTATATGCTATCTGATCTAAGCATCTTAATCGAACAACACATAGTAAACACATTACTACTGATGCCGGTAAAAATTAATTGTAAATGAGTATCTTAAAGAGCCTGTGCGCTGCAGGGGGAGCGCGTGGATTTAACTGTGACGTAATGATATAATACTTAAGACGACAGAAGTGTTTAACATCTCTCTCTCTTTCTCCCCTCACACACACACACACACACACACACACACACACACACACACACACACACACACACACACACACACACACACACACCTGTGTCCCTACGCACTCAGGACAGGTGTGTCACCAACCTGGGAGGGTCACATTGTGACGTAAGAGCGGCTGATATTCACCGACACGTTTCGCGGTGCAGAAAGGGAGGAGATTTCGAAACTTTCTGTTTGGAGAATTCTGGGTAAGGCGACTATGGGCGCGTTTAAAAAATGTTGCAGCAGTAAAATAAACTGATAATTTATTAAAGTTAAATCGTAAAGAGCACCTGAACGGTGGATCAGAATCTAAAATGGTGAGTAAATGTTATGTCAAAGAGCCTTTTCCCTTCTTCGGAGTTTCGTTCGCACAGTGAGCAGACTGCCTCTTCATGCACCTGTCTGCCAAATTATGACTTTAATAGAAAACTGGTTATATTTATTAAAAATGCGATATACTAAATTGTTACATTTACTCCTGTCTCATTCACTCTTAGTTTAGTCATTCTTGTAATAGATGATCGGATTTTCATTGTAGCAAACTAACTTGTATCGTTGTAATAATTTCCTTGTACAGTACATTATTACAGTTTTGTCCGATGCTGAATAGGGCAGGTAGTTACTATCCTTTTATTAAATATACAAATTTTAACCATTCGGCAAGTAAACATGTATATTGAAGATGTATAACTTTTCGGGCAGTGTTCACTCGTACAGTGAACACTGAAAGATAGATGCATACTGTTAAAATATGTGTAGCAAAATTAATATATGGAATAGTTTTCCTTATGAGCCCCAGTTTTTAATGTTTTTGCATTTATTCAATTATTATTTATTTTTTTGCGAATTCTGAAGAGTGGTTTTTAAACATAAAGTTCGTGTTCAACCGGTTGTTTTGGACAATGAACAATACCCGTACATCCGAAGTAGGAAGTGTGCCCAGAAACACCTAAACCCTTGAACTCCGAATTGCAAAACAACAATCGAAGGAAGACGTCGGCATTTTGTGTAGACAGGATATAGTGCATGGTCTGTGTTGCTCGTTTTTCATATGTACAGTAAACCTGCGGAAACGTTTGACGAAGTAAACTTTTTATACGCCTCCACAGCTTTCACCAAATCGGAATTTTGTAACGGCCGAACCCTTTAGCAGCATCCCTAGCAATGCCAAACGCAGTTTAATTTGGAGCACAATATATGATGATTCTATAACATACTGTAGCGGACCAAGGGCACGATCGGGGCTCGAACTCGGGTCTCCCGCACCAAAGACAAGGGATTAGCCAATCGGTCACTTGTCTTCGACCCTCGGGGTAATGTCACCGTCCCTACAGCCGACCTGCCGCCACACGCGGCGGTCGCTATAACCCTTTAAAGGGCTATAGTATAAAGTCTGTCCGAAGTTCCTAAGGGCTGAGAGGAAAAAGCTGCTTGTTTGAGACACAAGTATGTGTACGTCAACTTTCCCCTGTGTTATACAATGAAGACAAGACAACTCAGGACTGAATGAGAAATGTGAAACTTGTGTAGTCGTGGGATAATTTTAAGTATGGTTACCTCCTGATCTGTCACAGTTTCAAAACAGGATAATGTCCATCTGCATGTCAGCATGGGAGGTATCAAAGTTATTGTGTGTGGCCACATTTGATGACATGCTATGGTGGCTTTATGGACATGTTAAAGCTGCTGTAATTAGCTTCCCTTGCACTTGTCTGCTTTTGCCTTTCCTGCTCTCCTCCCTCGCCCAGATACGATTTCTGCTGCTGTTCAGCAGGCAGGGGAAGCTGCGGCTGCAGAAGTGGTTCATTCCCCTTGCAGAGCGGGACAGGAAGAAGGTGATCCGGGATATGACCCTGATGGTGCTGGCGCGGCCCCCTCGCTCCTGCAACTTCCTGCACTGGAAGGACTTGAAGATTGTGTACAAGAGGTGTTTGATCCTATACATTTAAGTCCACATTGACTTGTCCTGTACTTTCTAAAATGTACACTAGCACGTACTAACTGGTTCTTTCCGGGATTGCACAGTAGTCCATACTAATAACTGGCAGACAAGCTTGCTCTAAACAGTGATGCTTTAGGACACCTTCCTCAGCCTCTGCAATCAGAGGTCCTCATTCCAATCACACTGCACCACATAACTAGTTGGCACATGAAAGAAAAAAAAGGCCACTCTTAATTAGAGCTCACTTAGTTGCCTGGAGGTGTAGATTGACTAGCAGAGTTGTCCACTGCAGGTATGCCAGTCTGTATTTCTGCTGTGCTCTTGAGCACGAGGACAATGAGCTCATGGCCCTGGAGGCGATCCACCGATACGTTGAGCTGTTGGACAAGTACTTTGGCAATGTGAGAGCCTCTTATTTGTGTGTTTATGTGTAAACATGCGCTGTATGTGATTACATCTCCCAGCCTGTTCGTAAATCTTATTCCTCTGCCACCGTTCCCCCCACCCTGTGCACTTGTTCTCCAGGTCTGTGAGTTGGACATTATCTTCAACTTTGAGAAGGCTTACTTTATTTTGGATGAGTTCCTCCTGGCTGGGGAGGTGCAGGAGACCTCCAAGTTGTCTGTTGTCAAGTCCATTGAAGCTTCGGACATGCTGCAGGAGGTCAGCTACTGGGTTTCAACATGACTCGACAGGACTAATCACACAGAGAAACCTGACAAATCATGCTTACATGCAAACAAGGAAGTGCAGCAAAGCTGGCAGCCTGTCATGCCTTGCCAGTCTTGTCTTCCTTCCTTCCTTCCTTTGTGTCTGGTTTATTTGGCCTGTGGTCAGTAACTATATTTGTGTAACTGGTCCGCAGTTTAGTGTGATTGCTGGCTGCTGTGCTACTGTGTGTTGCACAGTAATGCAGTGGTGTGCTGGTGTTTTGCACAGACAGGTGTCATAAACTAAGGAGAAGAAATCCTAGGATGGTAATGCTGTGACCGCATAGTGTTTCCCAAGTTTCACATTTTGCTGTGGACGTATTGCAGGTGTGGTTACTTTGTTAAACTGGGTCGACCAACATATTTTCAAGGTGTATTAATGTGCTCTGACATTGAGCAACAGCTTTGCTGCTCTTTCTTACAATGTTTTTGTCTTGTTGCTCAACCTGTGCTCCTTTGGTCACAGAAAATTCATTCAATGACCAGTGCCTTTATGTACAAAATATTTACCGAAGGTGATTAATTTTTACTTGCTTATTCCAGTCCTATCAATTTCAAAATGTACATCAGGAAAAAAAAATCTGTTGACAACAGAATTGTGACCAATAACGTTCTGCTTGATTTTTCATGACTGTTTCATTTTAACACAGATAACTTGAGTTCTTATTTATATAATTTTTAATGCTTTCATCTTTCAATAATATAAATAGCTTTGAATAAAATCCTTTGTTAAATGGATATTTCCCTTCTGAACTGGCCTTCGGGGTACACGGATGCGAGGTGTTATAAATAACCACTCCTTCGCTGCCTGTGTGTGTTGCTGTGATCTGTTTGTGAGTCTGATCTCACACTGTTCGGCTCTCTTCTGCAGACAATGGAAGAGTACATGAGCAAACCCGCATTCTGACCTGGGCTGAGAAACTGCAAGAAGAACCTCCAGAGCACCGTGCTGAAAACCAGACCTTCCTAAGTAATGTTTGTGTCGTGGCTGCCTTAAAGTGAGAAGTTTCTACTTCTGGTTAAATGTGGTTTATTTGAACAGAGGATCTAAACAGCACAGGGGTTTGTTTGTCATTGTCAAAGAAGCCTTGTTTTACAGGAGAGAACAATATGTCTGTTGTTTCTGTTAAAGGCTTTTTGTGAACTTGCCGGTAAACAACAGGAGCAAGTGGAGTACTGAGACTGTTTGGTTGGAGAGCGATTAAGACAGTTACAGGCTATTATTAATATCATTGCCCTAATGGCCAGAAATCGGTGTCCTGTTGCAGGAGTAAGTTCCTTGTTATTTTAACATTTGTTTTTATTACTGGCATTTTTGTACAATCTTTATGTACTGAAAACATGTACGAAATCCTGTTCTGTCAGGATAGATTAATACTTACATTTTTGAGTCTGTAACTGTAGGAGGGAAATTACAGTAACTTGCTGTGAAGGGTTCTGGGAAAAGGGGAATTGTTTTTATTTATTTTTGCCTTTATGTGTGGTGTACAAATCAACTTATTTTTGGAACAGTGAGGAAGTAATTTGTGTATTTTAAACCCCAACTTAAATACACGAGTAACATACCTATTATACTACTACATTGTACTGCACATAGCTTGGTCCATAAGCAAGAAAATGTCTGCAAACTGCAGGTGATGTGAGATAGTACTGTTAAAAATGTGTTTTCAAGAACACTACATAACAAGGAAATACCAGTAAATGCTTTATTAACCTCAGATATTTTGCACACCTTTGAACACATATGAAATATGATTGTTAAAAATAAAACCAAACTGATTATAATTCAACACTTTTGCACCTTCTCTTTGTACCCGTGTAAATCGGGTGAAAATTTCCATTAGTGGACTGCTGGCATCATTGACTGGAAAAAAAAACACTTCAGTTTCACAAATTCCAAAACTACAAGGCCTAAAATGTTTTCTCAGTACATCATACTTTAATAGGTATATTTATATACATATTTGTGACAAGGCAATATATATTTTTTTCCCTTCCCCTAACATTTAATAAACAAATGCATAGCTTTGTTACATTCCACTCACGGTTTTGTCATAAAGTTTTTTCATTTGCTTTTCGGACTCTGGTGTTAAGTAACTTAACATTTCTAGCAGTGTGTCCTCATCCAGAGCCTCCGTTTGTGCTGGTGCGGCCACCTCTGGGGATTTTTGGGCTTTTGTTATTGGTCTTTTCTCACCCTCTGACTGTTCCAGGTAATCCTTTAGGGCTTGTTCATATGTTCCGTAGGGTTCTTTTGCTTTGGAAGGTGGCCTGTCGATTTTTTGGTAGGTCTTTTGGGGATTGTGAGCTAACATTTTGGTGGTGAGGAAATTTAACAGCTCTTCGTCTATAGTGCGATCATAATTGTCTTTTTCTTTATTCTCCTTTGTTTGGCTATAACCTGCCCTGTCACCAGCAAGAGAATATCTTGAAGGCATGTCCCTAAGCTCTAGGATATTGAGAATATCTTCAGTGTTTGTGTTGTCCGGGATTTTCATTTGTTTTTTATAAGAGTCTGTGTTGAAGGTATTGGTAGCAGGTCTTTTGCCTGCATTGTAAGATAGGATTTCTGATAGTTTTCTTTCATTTGTGAGCAGATCCTTGAGTATTTCAGGATCCACTTCAGCTGTTGGCAGTTGGTCAGCTTTGCTTACATCTCCACCAGTTTTTGCTATTTCTATCAGAGCTTCAGGGGGGATTTGCAATTTTTGCGAGATTTCCATCAGTTTGTAAATGACCATAGGGTCAATTTTCTGTGGCTGGTTAGACATTGTTTTGGAATTTTGTACTTCATCTTTCTTCTCAGTTCTTTCTGGTTTGTCCAGGGTTTTCAACAGATAGTCATCCAAAAGCCTTCTGAACTCCTCTTGTTCCTCTTGATTCCTGTATGCAGACTGACTCGATCTCTTTGTGTAAGCACCATTGCTGTGATCATCATCTAGGCTCCTGTCAAACTCCTCCTGGCTATCGTTGACCTCCTCCTCCATTTCCATCCTCTCCTCCACAGGAATCCACTGCTCACCCACAATTCCATCATCATAGGCAACATTTCTGATGCTCAGAGGGCTGTCTTCCACCTGCCTAAGTAGCTTGTCTTGGCCCAGGTTCTGGTGCCTTAGATTCTGCAGCTCTTCAAATACAGACTGCAGGTTTGCCAGGCTCTGTGGGGTATACTGCAGCTCCGCAGCCTCATTTGCACGCTTGGAGGGGCTCTGGGGCTCCTCATCTTCAAACATGAGTCCATATTTTTCCAGCGGTTTAGGATAGTCACCATAATCTCCCACATCATCCATCATAGGCTGCTCTCCTTCTACTACCTTCTCCCTATTGTTGGGAACATAGCGTGATTTTGGCAATGCAGCCTTGGGTTCGTGCCTGCCCTCTTGCAGGGTCCTCAGCAGGATTTTCAGCCACTGCTGGTCTTTAGGATCCTTTCCTTCATCTGTTTCTTCACGATTCAGATCTCCATGATTTAGAAGCTGTCTAGTGTCCTCTTCTTCCGTGAATGGTTGCTCTCCTGCCTGCTGCCGAAGGCCCTGGATGTACTGCAGGGCTTTCACCATGTTCGAGCTGGGAGTAAAGTACGGATTGTGACGTCTTGAATCTTCCACCCCTCCTCTCATGGAGGCACCCTGGACCCAGGACTGCAGGAAGACAGAGAGCAGGATGGCTACTCCCACTTTTGAGAATTTGTGAATGGGCAGCATTGTATCACCTGAAAGTGACAATGATAAAGGCAGTTTCAATAATCAGGGGATCAAAAGATGTGAAGATCAAAAATAGCAGATGTGTCTATCAGTAAATTGTTACATAACACCTATGTAGCAAATGATGCCTATTTTATTAGGTTTTAACAATGTAATCTGCAACGGGTGATAAGTTGGATTCATTTTTCATTTATTACATTGGAGTTTTACGGTTACTCAGCTAACAGTCTCGATGCTTCACAGATTGTTTCCATTTGAGTATACGTGAATGAAGCCAGCTTGTATTTTCGAGGAGGGCGACTATTTTATTCAAAAATCCAGAGAACATGAAATTTGGATAAAAACAAGACTGGATGACGCATATATGACGGGACGGAATGCGAATGTTATCCGTCACACAGGGCTCTGTTTTGCACAGCCGCGACCGACATTAACTGCACAGATATTTTATATGAAAATATAGAGCAAAACTATTTTCACGAACTAAATTTCAATCCACAAGTTCTGGTAGTTGTCTTATAAACTTGATTTTCAGTTATCGAGGCTAACTTGGACTGTGACACAAAGCTTTATTGTCATCTAGTTTCATTAAAACCAATAAAACACTATCTTTAATTAGTGTTTTAAACTAACTACGGGATTTAATAGTGCTTGTCTCAAGGCGAATTTATAATGGTTTGCGTATGATTTGTTCAAATGATTGATCCCTTTAATATAGTAACGTTGGTTTCTTAATATAAAACCAAATCCCTTGAAACCGTGTTTACAAAATTGGATCTCTTGACTGCCTACAAAACATGGATTAGGGGAAAGGGTTTGCACTGTTAATTGTAAATAAGATGTACTAGCAGTAATGACTCTTAATTAATTGCATTCGGATAAATCGGTACATTATTTACTTGTATTTCGATTTTTATCGAATAAACTGTATACACCTGCTGTGGCATTTATGAACTAGGCTTAAATTGCAACAAGCAAATTATTTTTCTCAATACACTGCTCAAAAATACTACAAAATTTCAGAACCGAATTTAAACGTATTTTTTAAATGTCAAATGTCGGCATTCATCACAGTCAGTATAGCAATCTGACGGGTTTAGATAGCCAGGTTAATTCTGGACTGCTGAATGACTCATTCGTTGTCAAGGAAACCATGCAGGAGGTTGTGACTGACTGTGCTGATACCACGATTTTTAAAATTGCTTACTAATTTACCGATATTCAATTTAGCATTTAATGATTAGTATCCTGGTGGATCGTGTTTGGTTGTTACGCTGTGAGGTGTATATTTTCTGTTATCATGTTTAACAACGCATAGCAAATACCATAGATAGTGATGGGTATGCACGCAAAACAAACATCAAGTGTAAAATAGCTTATACAGCCACGGGTTAATATAGCACACTGTACTTATTCAAAATAATCTTCTTTCTGTCATTTCAAAGGTAAATGAACTATCTATGTAAAATTGGTTCCCTTACCTCACCCGGTGGTTCTGAAGACGCGGTTGTTTTGTCACTACGCTTCTTGCTAGATGTGTGGTTTTCTGTCTTCAGCACCCGGACAGCTCCCGTTATTTGAAACTCCACCCAGCATTTACGTCACTCGAACACACGCAGTGCCGTGTCTTGCGGACGCAGTCTGTGTACATACTGGTGATTCAGATAGGTGAAATAACGTGTGAAAACACAGCCCTTATTTCTGATTCCACACTTTCCGAGGTAACTTGTTTAAATACGCAATCGGGCTCATTGTAGACCTATGATGTTATTTTATTTTTTGGAATACAGGTCCAGTAGATCACATATATTTAAGGAAATGTTTACTTGTTCACGTTAATTCGATTATATATTTTTTGCGGGAATTTATTTATTTATTTATAACCCCAGTTTTAAAAGTAAAGCAGTTCTTTTTTGCGAGAAGTCGACAAGCCGATTGTTAGTAACAGGTACTGACTAAGTGCATTAAGTTAATTAAGTATTCATTTAAGTATCCATTATCCAACCGCTCATACTTTGCAATAACGCCAGTGGCATGGAGCCTTTTAAAAAATCAGTAGACTTTTATTATTTGAATAATTAATTGTTAATTATGTTCCTTGATTAAAATTTCCAAATTATCGCATATTTTGAAGCCGATAAATTTGACAATCTTAAAACATTTATGTAATTGATTTTTATGTAATTGATTTTTATATTTATTATATATAGATAATATATTATCCACTATCCTTTCCTATACTATTCGCACCTCATCAGCTCTTGATACAGTATATTACTCAAATGATATTGGATAATTTAGATCTTTTTAGAAGTTTACATGACCTCGTCAATAACAAATACCATTAATTATTACAAAAGTAGGGTAAGTAGATGAATGATGACACCGGATCTAACGCACAGGCGGGAGATGGTTAATTTTGTCAACGATGACTCATAACATAAGTCTGCAGCAACAAGGGACATCGTCCCAGCGCAGTCTGCTTCACTGCAGAGACGTCGTGAACAAAAGAAGGATCTTCCCGGGCGCTTAAAAAAACCCGACTGCTATGGCAGAAGTCGGATGGGATATTAAGGTGTTACCTTCAATCTACATTTTTCTCTGCATGCAATCTGTGTAGCTCAAGACAAGTCATGAAATCTACGCGTTATACTGTATACACACACACTGACACACACGTCTGTGAGCATATATGTACTTTCTTCATATATTAACACATTTCAATGTAGTTTGGAGAAATGCATTTTAAATATTGTTACTACTACTACTACTACTAATAATAGTATTAACAATAATATTAATAATTATTATAATTGTTACTACTACTACTACTACTACTAATAATAGTAGTAATAATAATAATAACAATAATAATAATAATAATAATAATAATCTGATGAGGGTCTTAAAATTGAAATCTGCATGCAAGATAACGGTTTGACTGACATGTGCTTGAATGGCCACGTCTCCTCGCTCTCCTTTCTCTGATCGCTTGCTCTCTTATTTGTCTTCGACTGTTTGCACAGTTTGGTGACTGTTTCCTGTGTGGCACCGCTTAGGTTTGGAGTTTTCTCTCTCTCTCTGTACTCGATTTGAAGTTTGATGACGTCACTGTGGGCCTGTCTTGGTCTTTTGTCCTTCTTTAACTTAGATGTTTCGTGCTTTCTGTCTGTTTCGGTTCCCCACGCTCTCGTTTGCCTCTTGCTGTAGTTCTTGATTTTGCGTTTTTATGTTTCTGTTCCTTGCCTTGTTAGTAGCGTTCTCTCTTTTTTTTTTTTTTTTTTTTTTCGTTTTTATCCTTATAATTATAATAAATTAAATAAAAAATTCTGCCTCGTTATTACATTTAAAATGTGAAAAGTCAGTACGTGTACCAAAAATATCTT
>JABJVR010000957.1:0-20075 GCA_025773905.1 Chitala chitala
GGCTACAACAGATCCCAGGACAAACATCAGACATCTCGGTCCAGAAGAGTGCAGTCCTAGGAACAGCAAAGATACTGAGTAGAACCCTCAAGCTCCCAGGCCTCTGGTAGAGGACCCGAGCTTAGATGGACAAGACCGCCCGCGGAGAGCGAGGGGACAATTTTTTTTTTTTTTATATGCTTGTATACATACATACTATTTATTTTCATTATTGCTGTGCTCCAGTCGTCGTGATTTTCGTGCGGCATGTTTTCAAACACGTTTTTGATCTTTGCAAAGGCCCTTGAAGACTACATCTCAGTAAAAATGTCATGGAGCAGCAGAATGTCAGGAGCGGCGGAACATTCACGTTCGCAGGGCTGCGCCTGGATCAAACAGAACTTTGGCAGAGATGTTAATTACCTCTGATCTTATGCTTGACGATTTGCATATCCATGCCATGGGTCGGATCGCTTTGCTTTGCTTTTACTCATTGCTATTCGACCTCGGGATTCCCACTGCCTCTATGTAATAGTTTTCCAAGCAGCCCCGGTGTCAATCCAGCATTCTAATGAACATTTTAGATGCTCTGTGACACCATTTTAATCTGCCTATGGTGATAAAGAGGGCGACGCTGGCAGCTTGGGCAGCTGTTAACATGTACTAAGCAGTCACGCTGGTTATAGTTGTAAAAGCCATTAGACACCTTCAGAGACACGAACCTCAGAACTGAAGGTGTTTGGTTGCCATGGATACACAGCATCTTATCAGGAAATTCCCACACTTCATCTTTTGCGCACTTCATGGTTGTGTTGTGTTAAGTGTCAGAAATATGCGCAGTGGGGGCCAAGGGGACTTGTATTACATGAATATATGTTTCAAGTTATATATGTCTTCTGTGTTTACATAAACTTGAAGGGATGTGTATTATGTGATAATAAATTTATATGTATTAATACAAAATTATTTATTCATATGAACATTCAAGCAAAATTTAATTCCATACAAAGTGCGGGATGTGTACAAATACATATAGAAAATTTAAGGAATATATATATATATATATATATAATGACATCTATGTAAAAACATTGCACAACTCATCACCACTTTAGCTCAAAGCACACTAGAGTATATTTTTTCAGACTCAGGTTGATGGAAAGTCAGGATGCAAGCACTAATACAATGCACAGAAGTGTGTGTGGGAAAGTGAAAGCTAAACTGAGATAGAAACCACAGTGACTGCGCTACTGCTGCCCCCGATCCGCTCAAGGTCATTCCCCACAGCCACAAAGCTCGTGTTCAGCTCATCTGGCAGATTAGCCCTGCTCCAAGGCTCTGTGAGGAAGGTCGAAGGCAAGCAACGTCCGTTTGTGATGATCCTTGGTAAATGCGTCACGCTCGTCCACTGGCAGACGAGCGTAGTAGCAGAAGTTGGGGGGGTGAATCAAGTGGAGGGATCTTTCACTCGAGGAGAAAACTGACGTCCCCTTGTTCTTCTTTTCCTGAGCGACCTTGCGGAGGCCTGAGGTGACCGCCCCGTCGACACGTGATTATCCTTAAAGCACAGAGGCGTGAGGGAGCAACAGCCTGCATAGCTTTCATTTTACAGCTACGCTTTGCACTCATGGCCTTGTGTCTTCTGTTGCAGGGCTGAGATTCTGCAGTATACAATTAAAGTTCAGAAAAGCGCATGCTCCACACAACAGTGTGCTCTCCCCAGAGCTGGAGATGGAGGGTGGGGAGATGGGTTTAGAGTTGGGGGGGGCTACCTTTAACGTGCTGCTCAAGCTAAAACCAGTTTGCTGTGTCTTGTAGCTGCAGTGCTTTGTTTGTGATTGAAGGTGCAGCGTCTTGTCCAATTTGTCCACCTCTCAGCGTGATCAGATGCTCTGCCAGAGGCAGGATGGACAGCACACAGAGGCTTATCTCGCTCTCCAGGCCACTGTCTGCTCTAACTCCTCTCTGCTGACACTCCCTGCTGCCAGATCCCATGATCGTCGCACACATACGAGTGACTTTGTGGCATTTTCTCTAATAAACTGTCCAGTGGCACCACCGCAGCTTCTGTTCACAATGTTGGAAAATGGAGGCTTACTTACATACGACCCACACTAAATCCTATCCAGGGATAGAGCCTTTAGCTTCCCCACTGTTGTTTAATTGGGAGAAGGGGGCAGCTCTGTACACCCATCCATCTATAATGTTTCTCAACTTCCAGGTTTCCCATGTGTTGCCTGGCTGATCCACAGTCTTTCTGAAGCCTGCATTTTTTTTTTACTTTTTTAATCCCAGACAATGGTGTTAAATAGGGGCCTCTTTTCTACCAGCACCAGTGCCAGTGCTTGTGCCAGTGTTTGTGCCAGTGTTTGTGCCAGTGCTCAGCCAGTGCTGGCACATTCCTGACTGAACAGTTTCCACCATATTTCAGGGCTAAATTTGTGGTGATGACCTGCTACAGAAAACAAACATGGCAGACCGCACCTTCCGTATGGCATTGCTCATCATTTTCAAAAGTATATTTTCATATCCAAACATGCCTTGTCTTCATGCAGTGCAAAGAGATTGTCAGAGACTGGCATACAAGTTTATTTACCAAAATACCAGTCAATTGCCATTTAAACTAAAGTGACTTTGTTTTTTCTTTATAGGTAAAAACAATGTTATCAGCTAACTACTCCACACCATTTTCAGGCATTATTTAAAAATGTTGATGTCAATGTTTAAAAGACTTGCAGAAACTCATGTCATGTATTTATGGCTCCAGACCAACATCATGTCTTCCCTGAGCACTTCTTCTGTGGCCACACCCCCTTCATCTCTCATTTTGTTCTTCATATTACAGTGTTGCCCTGTTTAAAGTCATAGTGTTTGCATCTGGTGATTGTTTCCTGTTGAACCACTTTTTAGGTTTGGTGCTGTTTCCTTGTTTTGGCTTGTTGTTGAAGTTACTCTAGCGTTCTGTTCCTTAGTCATCTCTTTGCCGTACTGTGTTCTCGTCAGCTGATTCTGTTTCCATTCTTGTTCTAGTGTATTCCCTGTCTCCCCTTTATACTTCTTTTGTACTTATGGTTATTTTTGGATTCTTTCGCTCAAATTTTCTGCAAATAGAGCTCATTCCTGCCTGGTTGCCCTCAGTCTGTGCAAAACATGACAACCAGCAAGGTTTAATGGGCAGTTGGGAAATGAATTATGGCATGGGTATGAGATGTGTTTTGGTGGAAACATGCAGAACAGTTTGCTTTGGGTACAGGCACTAGGAGCCATGTTGGTAGAAAGGGGACTCAAGCTGTCTTATTGGAATTCAGCAGGTCAGAAACGAGGCTAAACTGAACTGTGGAGAAGCTATTGCAGTCTCAGTCTTCAAACTGCTTTTCAGTGGTGCTTCCAGTACATCGCTATTTCATGCATAACATTGGTGACACCAGGGGACTCTTTGTTGCATGCTGACAATGCTTTCTGTAAAACTCTGTGATTGTTTTTTCACAGGACTTCTGTCTATGTACCAAACTTCAAATTATTTACATTTTTTTTTGTAGAATTGCCAAAGGACTCAAATTCCCAAAATCCATTCACATGTTCAGCGTTGTACTACTATAAGAAGATTAACAGTGGGTGGCTTTTGTCATAATAAAAACAGATAATAGTCCCTGTAGAACTGATCTGTCAGCAAGAACTGTTGAAGGTGTCCTGTCAGCCACTCTACACCACCTAAAACATTCAAAACAAGTCTGGTGAATATGATTAATTAGTATAACAGTGTATGATTTTCTTACCTTGATTAAAAATGTTTAAATACCCAGCATTTAATTCTGATGCACTCTACTCACTCTTATCATAATTGATGAAGATTGCCAGATTTTTGCATTGAATTCTAAATTGGTCCAAAGGTTTCCAATCTGATCTTCAAACTTTCCCTACATCCCTCCACCCACATATATAGCTAATAAATGAATCAGGAAACAAGAACCTGAGCATTCACCCAGTAATGAACATTTAGCCAACACCTCAGCATTCACGTGAGCATCGACCATTTACATGGCTCCTGAGCATTCATCTAGCCGCTGAGCATTTCCCGGGCATGTCACAGATCTCTAACTGTATAATTTTGCTGCGCCTGACTGGTAAGAGTAGCCAATTATCAACAGGTAAGAAGAACACGGACACCTGCGCAGCTGCACTGCTGACTGCCAGATTGGATCTCCACTCCCCACTGATCCCCAGTTGTGGCATCTTCGGCTCTGTCAACTCTGCCTCAGTCACATCTGTGTGACCATTCCAGCTGGATCACTGTATAAAACACAGACACGAACATTTATGTACAGACAGAGCATGACTAAAGATAGGACTAAAACTGTACATAGTTAATGAACACAATAATAAAAGACAATAAATAATATAATTTGTTTAAATCAATAATATAACAAAATTGAATGTTATAAAGTGACTAAACATATTAAATGAACAGAGAATATTTGTAATATTTCCTCACTATGTGGAATTGTACCATGTGCTATTTACTCAAGGAAACCGTTTTTTAACGTACCTTTGTATTGTAAGCTACATACGTAAGTTTTGTGGTGATAATGTGGTCTGATTACAGGGTCAGTCCTGTCTTTTGTCCGACTGTGTTTGCTGCAGATTCTCTGGAGCACGTGCACCTGTGGTGTGTGATCTCAGAAAGGCAGCTTTGGATCCAGAAGACCGCTCACAGCCATCATCCCTCAGGTTCTTGAAACTATCAGCCTAAACCACATTTGAGGAAACACTATTTTCTTGCACAGCCTGATCACCATTTACAATGGGGCAGTCAAGTAGTAAAGCTAGGAAATCCATTGTTGAAAAGCAAATGACTCACTGATTGTGACACAAGGGACCCATTTATTGGTCATAACCCCTTTGTACAGCACAGAAGTCAAATGCAATCTTTCTATACTCGTAAAGGTGTAAATCTTTTAGAGAAGAAATTAAATATCTTCAGTGTAATAACTGGGCCATTACTGATACTGATAGGAATTCATCTAAATATTTTACAATATATTTTCTCCTGTTTTGCTTGGCAGTGTAGTGTCACCTTATTTATGCTATACTAGCAGCAGACCTGCAGTAATGTAATGACAGTAAGATCAGTCTGTTAAAAACCTAACAATGTTTTGTAGACATGTTTCAAACCACAGATGAAGGTTTTGCTATCAGAAATTCCATCTGCATCACAGAACCATACTGACTCTTTGATCTAGTACAATATTGTGTGTGCCACATTGAAAGCCCATTGTTCTCTGTATTTCTTCCCAAATCTCTTTATGTACATCTATATATGTGTATTAAGTTGAGGATTTGATTTGAGGTTTAATAGGTTACAGATCATATATTGATGCCTTCTGGTATAAGTTGATAATAGTTATAAGCAATTAATTTGTGCATACTGTAAAACAACAAATTAATACGTATATCATTATTCAACAACAAAGAGGTTAAGATATAATTTAAAGGTACTGTAATGCATATTTGTGCTAGCACAGTTTAATTGCTTTTTAATTTTTTTGATCATTATATGGAAAATGTTCTTAGTCAATTTCTGCAGCATATTTTTTAAAGATGGACATTTGCTGAGATTACAGGTATTGTGATTTGAACCTACTAGGTACATCTGGTTTAAAGACCACTACACCTCTAAGTGGCCTGCATAGGCTGTCCTTAATCTAACATGATTCATTTAAAGTTTTAACTGATACCTGTTTTTTTCATTTAGGTTTAATAGTTTGTTGTGTAGGACATGCAGCACTGTTGCAATGTCAATATAAACTAAAATGAACCGAATGTGAATGTGATACAGTCAATGTTGGCATCAGTGATTTCTTCATTCGGTAAAAAGGCTGTAGATAAAATTTCCTGTCCCTGAAATAAATGATTGTATATCTCAGGCACATCCAGACTTAGTGCCTGTGAGTTATATTGCATTTGAAACAGTACCATGTTTTATCACGTATCGTTTCAGATAAATGTGAGTAATATTGGTAACAATATTGAAATGTTGATAATTCTAAAGATTATTATGGAAAATTTCTGTCAGATTAATCATTTTTAGCAGATCAGTAAGAAAATCAAACAAATCCAAGAAGCCAAACATTTATTGTACAGCACTTACAGAAATGAATTTTGGGCCATTTATTTAAATGACAATGTAAACCAAACCACAAAAAAATTAATCATTAGATGTACAGTCTCTGAAACCATGTACTAAAGAAGTAAACATAAATGGCAATGCTTTGGCTGAACATGCCTTTGTGTCACATTAATAACACCTCCGTAGCTGCTGTTTGTTCAGGGGAAAAATGTATGCTAATTAGGCCTCAGATGCATGCAACTCATGCTGCTGTCATGAAACCAATCTGGCAGTGTGGACCGGCGTCAGTTCATGAATATGCATTGGAGAGATGAATTCCTGACAGTCCTTGTAACCATGTGAGAGAATAAGCAACCTGCCTAGAGTAAAGTGCTGGGTGGCAGGAATTGTGCTCAGGAGAGGTAGGTGGTGGGGAGGGGGGGCAAGGTGGTGTGCAAGGCCTGTTACCATAGTGATTTGTCTCCAGCCAGCCAACACTAGGTAATGAAAAACTCCACTTGGTATTGATTTTGTTTTATTGAATGATCATCTATCACATTTCTTATTTTCTCCAAGTACCCACCCCAACTACTAAACAGAATTCCTACTAAGGAGAATAAAAATGATCTCTGTCAATTGTCATCTAACTTAGTGGTATGCTACAAAGGAGAGCTAGGCTTCTAGGTCTAGGCTCCTGGACCATTAGTCAGGCAGTGAACTGCTGTTGAACCTTTATATGTCCATTTAAATCTCTCCAGCTAAGAAACCAAATTACACTGACACCACCATGTTAAAATCACATTGCACCCTGAAAATGAACTTCCATTGAACCTCAATTTTTTGCATCTAATTCCTCAAGACAATGATAGCCTCATAAAATTTTGAAGCTGATTACAAAATTAGCATCATTATTTTAAAAAGCAAAACAAGTCATTTAGAAACATTAACATGTAGTAACAGCTTCTCATAAAAATTGTAATAATAATAATAATAATAATGTGCATAGAATTAAAATCCAAGATTTGTCTTTGACAGACTTGAAGAGAAGCAACTAGCACAGACAGACAGCACCCCAGCTGTTTCAGCTGCAACCAAGAGCACTTCAGCAGCTCTGCTGACTTGGTTTACTGCAATGCAGCACTTCCTCCTGTACGGGATTCACAGTGAGCAACTGTTCAGAAAGAAAGAAAAAATCAGACAAATGAACTAAATACACCACTGACAAAGCGTGCACCCCTACCAAGGACAGGAATTACATAACACGTAACAATTTTATATTTTAGATTTCATTTAATGGAAAATATAAAAGAGAAAATGTGAACTGTCAATCAGCAGTGTCATGCTGAGGCAATCTGCTGTAAACTGTGTACAGGAAATTATATATAATGTACGTGCTGTTAAGTCTGTAGGGCAGTTATGACGTGCTGTTAACTGCTTATAGGCAGTTAATATTTGCCATTATCCCTCTACAGGCAGTTTTGATAAGCTGTTAATACTGATCTGACAACTGCTTTTGTGGCCCTCTATGTGCATTTGGGTTTAAGAGGGCTGAATGCTCCCGGGTATACTGGATTGTTTTCTCATTCAAAAAATTAAAAGTCAGCTTCTGTACATCAAACAAGTCCTATGCCAATATAAAAATGCAATAAAAAAATTTTGAAACCCTGCACCAGTTTGACAGACCAGTATCAATGGCTGCCTTCTTAGGTTTTAATACGTTAATGATTTGCACCTCCTTTCATTACTTAAATTCCCTGGTAGTGATGAATGGAAGTATGCTTTACACACACCAGATCATAAGTTGATACAAGGTTACTTTTACTAAGCAAAGAGAACGTAAGTAAGGAAAAAGCACACACATATATAGGGCTGCTCCCACTGATTCTGTGTTATAGTAAATTGTGTTTATTATGCTTGGGTATGCGTGTGAGCAATGGTGGAAAATTGTCTTACATGAAACTAGTCTGTGGTGCAAAATAAATTGGAGACCACTGTGCTAGGCACTGGGCAGAGAATTTAACCTGTTTCCAGAAATAAAAGAAAGCAAGCAGCTGTATACTTACCACATCACATTATTTATGTATGTTGAAAAAGGTAAGGAATATGAAAAAAATCACTGCAGGACACAAGCTAAATATCACTGAGCTACTTTTCTTGTCCAAAATTTCCTTAAGCCTGCGGCTACAGATTAATTCCTGGAATTTTAACCAAATTGTTATTAGCTCAAAATAAATTGAATCGCATCAGCACCTTTACCTCGCAAAACCTCATACCAACCACTGTGTGCCAGCACTGAAAAAAACTAATCAAAATAAATTAAAAAAAAAAAAACATTCAGAATTGTTCAGTTTACAAAGATAGACAACATGAATCATTTATTTTTCTCCTAAAAAGATAACTCAGTCTTCTAGCATTTACTTAACCTTGATGGACGTACAAATGACAGTTTTCGATCGTTTAAAAAGAAAGTGAAATAGTTATGGTTTGCCATGACCAGTAATAGTAAACCACAAAAGGACGTGATCTCAGCATAAGCGTTAAATTGGATCTTGCCACTGTCATTCATCGCTGAAGTGAGAATGTTTGTGATAGTTTCTGTGTCATGTTGGTATATAGCAGCTCTCTTCAGGCTCAAGGCATTCTGGGGGTAGTCTGGGTGGTCAGTGACTGTAGCAAGGCATCCTGCTCAGATGAGCACCGGATACACATATGGTGAAAGAAGCAAAGCAGAGAGGGGTTAGTACATAATTTAAAACACTAGCAATCCCATGACAAAATATCATAGATACACTGACATGTACATCAGCACCAGCAGCATTAATTACAGTGGGCTGTGGAAACTGTTGTGGAAAAGCTAAATTAAAAAAAGTAGGTCTTCAGTCGTGATTTAAAGACTGAGACCAATTTGGCATTCCATACGTAAACAGGGAGACCATTTCACAGTCTAGGGACTCTGTAACTAAAAGCTCTAGCACTAATACTTTTATGTATGTGCGGAACAGTAAAAAGGCCTGCATTTTGGGATCACAGGGAACGAATTGGAGTGTGTGTATTACTCAACTCTGTTAGATATACCAGTGCTTTGCCTTTGAGTGCCTTATATGTTAACAGCAGAACTTTGAAATTGGTCATTTACTTTCACAGGAAGCCAGTGAAGTGAGGATGGTGTGGGACTTATCCAATTGTACTTTCTGCTTCCAGTAATAATTCTAGCAGCTGCATTTTGAATGCAGTCTAACGAGTTTTGTGTGCAGCTTGTACTTCCAGACACACTGTACATAATACCTCATACTCTAAATCAGCTTTTCTCAACCAGGGTTCTGTTTGGACTTCTCAGGGGTGCCATTTAAAAATATTCAGATGTTAGTGACATAATAAAATGAATAATAAGAAAAATTATAATGAAAATGCAAACATTACTAGCCTCGTACATCAAGGTCAACTTATTTCTCTAGCACATTTAAACACAACTCCTTTGTCCACAGTGCTATACAGGAAAAAAAAATACAGAAACATTATTAAAGCCAGAAAAAACAAAATCAGGTCAATTTAAAAATAACTTTAAAGTTGGGAATAACAAATTAAACAAATTCATACTAATAATACAGACAGGTCTACAGGACAAAGGCATATCTTGCTATGACCATAAAAACAATGTCAATATTGTATGGAACGTTAAACGCCTGAGAAAATAAGAATGCCTTCAAGTGAGTCTTAAACAAAAACAAGGAAGAGGCTTGTCTGATGTAGGGGGGCAACTTATTCCAGAATTTTAATGAAACAACTGAAAATGAACGTTCTCGGCTTTTCAACCTAGTTTTAATCACCACCAAAAGTAGCTGGGGAAGCCTTGAGCCCATCCCAGAACACATAGGGTGCAGGGCAGGGACATCAACCCACCACAGGGCACACACACCGCCAAGCATACACTACAGGCAATTTAGAGACACAAATCAACCTCACCTGCATGTGTTTGGACTGTGGGAGGAAAATGGAGAAATCCTACCAAGCACAGGGAGAACATGCAAACTCCACACACAGACAGACTCAAGGCAGGAATCAAACCTCAAGCCTGGAGGTGCGAGACAACAGTGCTAACCACCATGCCACCAAAAGAATGTTTAGTTCAATGTAAAAAGAAAAAAAATGCTAAGAGATTATTGTCCAGGGTGTTTGTTATTTTTCTTATGTCCTATAATTTAATTAATATGTGAAAAGTACGAAAGCATGTATGATCATAGCAAGATATGCCTTTGTCCACAGTGTGAGTGTAGCTCACCCGGCCCCCTACCATTTCTCTGCTTCCCTGGGTGCCTCTCACAAAATTGTTGAAGAAACAAGCTAGAACAGAGCAGTTTTTGAAAAGAAAGGCTCCAGAATCTGAAACTCTGAACTCATACTTGCCAACCCTTTTTCCCCAGAAGACTCCCATTTCTCACTACCCTCTCCTTGTATTCTCCCGCATTTTTCCAGATTTATGCTAAAATTTCAGAGCTTTCCTCCTTTTCCTTTACACAGCCCGTTACTGGTACTGCACAACGTACGGGTATATATTCCACCCAGACAACAACAGAGGCAAAATATCTATTTGTTAAAGATTTGTACAGTAGTGTGTTTGTGTGCATGTATGTGTGTGTGTGTGTGTGTGTGTGTGTGTGTGTGTTGGCTGTCAGAGGAATGTAGACTGTGCATTGTAGACTGGGATGACTTAAAATTTTGAATACTTTTAAAGGGTGCCGTGACTGAAAAAAGATTGAGAAACACTGCTCTAAATATAATGCAACACTGCATCAAATTTTATTGTGTTCTCATGTGTTAATGCCATGTAAAGCACTTTCTAAACTCTGTTTTTGAAAACTGATACATAAATTTATACTACTACTACTACTATTAATAATAAAAATAATAATTATTATTGTTTTTAGTAGTAGTTTTCACCTTCCACACCCCTTGTTTTCCTATTTAGCAATTACTCATTAGTTCACCCTTTTGACCTGTTCACCAGTTACTCTTTTGTGTATATCTGTTCAGTGTTTTTCCAGGCCCAGTTGTGAAGTATTGCCATATTCAAGTGTATGCTGAGTGATTCTCTGAGTTCTCGGTGTTCTATTCCATACTCCTCATGTTCCTATCTTTCCTGCCTGCCTGTTTACCTACATACGCTTCCACCTGCCTGCCTTTACCAAGTGTTCTTATCCCTTGAGTTTTGGATTGATCTTGGCCTTGTTTTAATACTTTTGGATTTTGGTTTTGCTACTGCATTTTAGGTAATGAAGTGATCTCTGCTCTTGGATTCCACCTGTGTGGTTCTGTAGTTGTTACAATACCATGCATTATGTATGCAAAATGCATACAGTACATAATAAAGTATTCAATATTTATTACTCGCTATCCGTTGATTATCATTCAGCACCCTGCTTTATAAAGCTGCACTGCAGACTTGCACAGCATGCACTGTTTGCTATGTACCCAGAGCAGAGTATTAAACCCAGAGCAGCAGTGTTTATCATGGAAAACAAAAATTCATTTGCTGCCTTGAAATGTAGGGAACACCGAGGGGTGGGTGAAGGTGTTGTTGAGGTGATGCATTGAGAACCCATGTCACATGCACAAGCAATTTTAAAGTTTTAACCTCTCTGTGTAAGACTTTTGTACATCAACGGTTGCTTTGTTCCTTATATCAAAGGGGTTTAACTGGTACCATTAAGCTTCAGCCTCAAGGCCGCTGTCAACCTCAGTTCTGCAGCTCCATGTAATGAATTGTGCTTTTGTGGAAATTATGAATTATCCTCTAAATTATCCTGAAACTCAATATATGTAGCAATGATCTTACAGTTGCTGAAAACTTCTACCTGAAATGAAAATGCCAAGAACAAGGGTAGTCCTTTACTGACCCCAATTTGTAAATATGTTATGTCTTAAATAATTACTTTTTGTACTGAAATTTGATTTTATTTTTTGTTCTGTACTGTACTGCAGTACTGCTAAAATTGACTAATGTGCAGAATTATTGCGTGAACAATTTTGGAAACCCAATTACAAATCGGCTTTCAAAAACACAGCCATTTCTCTTATGTGTTGTGTAACTGCGAGCTCATTCATGTGTGGAATGAAATCACAAAGTCCAAGAGAGGTTTCTTCTCATACTCACGTTTACTCGCTATCTTAAATTAACCAAGTCAGTTTAGTTTTCAGTTATAGATTTGGTGCACATTTAACCATTTTTCCCAGACTGCAGCTAAATGTTTCTTCAGATTCAAGTAAACAAACAAACAGGTATGGATTTTGTCTATTTTAAATATTTATGAACACAACTGAGGAAAACTGTAGCCAGTTTTCATTGATGTGCAGTCCCTCCACTATAAGTCATACATCATGTGTGATTCCATAACAAGACTGATAACATGACTCTTGCTAATAGAGGATAATACATAACACATAAAGGTAAGGTCCTGGGTCACTTTACCAATGGTCCAGATCCCTGCAACGGGCATCACAGTCTGCTCAACAGGTTGGCACTGCCACAATATGAAAAGGCTGCTACAGTGCCACAGTTATTAATGTGGCTTTTAATGCAATTATATGCTGCTTACACACGTTCTTTTCTTTTGCTTGTGACTTATTGTACTGCAATGTAGTAAAAAGACAAAGTTGCATTCATACATGTATATGTGCCTAAAATACAGTACAATTTGGGTTTTTTGTACACTTTACACTGTTTTGTAATGTGCTAAATAAGTACGTTACCCTATGATACCATGATGACTTTGTGAAGCTACACTGCTGCCTTTACCACCTTGTCAGCTGCAGCTGGGCACTAATGTGTCAGCACAGGTTACGGCACCTGTCAGCTCTCAGCACACTCTACATTGTCACATATCCTGACTTGGCAGAATCAAAACCTAGACTAGATCTGCTAAGAGTTGACACAGAGGCCTGGTTTAACGACACTCATTATTCAACGCCAGATTGCAGAATTAATGCGGTAAAAAATGTGAGGCATCTGTAATATGTCCCTGCGTCACCATGCTCATTGCCACCACGTTACACATTCCTTCTGTCCTTCACCACATCTGTCTTGTGTACATTGTGGGAAACTGCTTGAGACCCTTCACTGTGGAGCAATTTACCATACACATGTGCTAAAGAGAGAGAGAGAGAGAGAGAGAGAGAGAGAGAGAGAGAGAGAGAGAGAGAGAGAGAGTGTGTGAGTGTGTGTGAGAGCAGAAAACCTGAATGGAGCTGCAACTGAAGGAAGAGCAGGAAGGCCGCACTGTTCCTTTCTCTCAGCTCAAACCAACCTGGCCATTCTCCTCTGACCTCTGGCATCAACAAGGCATTTTCACCAGTGAACTGCTGCTCACTGGATATTTTCTCTTTTCATTCTCTATAAACCCTAGAGATGATTGAGAGTGAAAATCACAACAGATCAGCGGTTTCAGAAATACTCAGATCAGCCCATCAGGAACCAGCAACCATGTCGCTTAAATCACCTTTCTCCCCCATTCTAATGCTCGGTTTACACTTCATGTCTTCATGCCTAAATGCATTGAGCTGTGTGATTGGCTGAGTAGATACTTGCATTAACAAGCAGTTGAACAAGTGTACCTAATAAAGTGGCCGGTGAGTGTAAGTACTGAAAGTAATTCTGTGGTTTCCATGTAAGGTAAATTCTCATTTCCATTCTGTTTTCTCCATTGATTCTTTTGTTGCAGTTCAGTAACATAATGACTTCAACTGCTGTAAACTGCTATTTCGATTTGTAACAGTTTAGTGTATCTGCAGGTCTGGTATTTGACCAATGAACAGGTAGCAGAAGTTCATTGTTCACATTTACATTTTACCCAGAGGATTACGTTAGTATTAGTAAAATTAGTAAAATGAATATCTGGAAGTGATAGTCCATGGCAATCATATTCATGTAGTACTGAATTTTCTAAAGGCATAAAGAGTACTCAAAATATTCATGGCAGTCAATTCCCCAATCTGTTGAATAATAATAAATAGCACAGAACAGCAGAGTAACCAACTGAACAGCACAGCTTTACCTCATGCTAACCAGGTAACAATAGCCTGCAGCTATTTTAAATTGATGTTCATCAGGAAATGTTTTACTAATATTAGCCATAAATGAATAACACTGAAGTCAACATCGAGCGTTCTTTGATGACGTACAATTTATATCAGGGAAATGTGAGATAACCTAAGCACATTTAAATACCGTTTTCATCTTTTAGCCTATTCGCTAAAACTGGTGGGTACAGAATTAGATCCAGTCTATCTAGAGCACAAAACCTTATACTGCAAAGCTTGACCGCCGATATCTTCAGGCAAAACAGAACTGTTACTGAGCGGCGCATCAAGAGCTGTTGTTAATTATTGACGCAACATTAATTCAGCGTTTCAAATTTGTATAGCATTGCAGATGAACTGTTAACCATGTGCCTATCTTAAATGTGAATTCATGTGCAGATGATTAGAAGCATGGAATCAGAGGGAAAGGAAAAAACTGTCATTATTTACAATGTCAATTTTATAATTTAACAAATACACAGCATAGATGGAAAGGTTTTACAAAGTAGGCACATGAAAGAAACAGTTTTCCCCAGGCACAGCAGGAGCCAAAAGTGTTAATAACCTGTACCTGAGTGCTGCCACGCTAATGAGCTCAAACTCGTGCAGCTAGCAAGAGGTCCACCGGCTGACTGGCTAAATCCAGTTTCTATTCCTATTGTGGCTGGTTCTGTCCGGCAGTGACTCTGTGTCTGAAATCTAAAAAAAACCTCAGCTGATTAAGAGTTGATTCACTTGCGTCATCCGTGGCCTTGGTTTTCTGAGAGAAAAACTGGAATCTTGATTATTTTTTTCACTAGTACTGAGATGAATGAATCAGTGGCAGCAGAGAGATTTTCCCACCAGTATTCTTATTCCAGTTAGGCTTGTGTTTTCCCTCCAGTTTTTCATGTTATTCTTCTTCTTAATGATAATAATAATATTATTATTATTGATAATAATAATAATAATAATAATAATAATAACCTAATTTTAAAATTCTATGCCAAATCCTCAGTTCCATTTTGTGTATTATATTTCAGAAGTAATACAAGAACCATAATGAACTGATATGATCAGGTATAACAAGTAATGCAGTAATAACCACACACACAAACTACAAACCTGCACCAAATTTCTATTTTAATCAAAAACTTATTCCAGGACTCCTACAGCAAGTGTGATGCTTGAACCAAAATCCAGGGGTGCCACTAGAGATTTTAGGCTCCGTGAAAGTTTACCATGTTGTATTCCAATTTTTGACAGCCCCTGTCAGTCACAGGCTCTTGGAATCATCCTAGCTTTCCTCTGTTGCACCCCTGCGCACATCTGTCAATTTACAATTGACCTACAATTGTCAATCTCAATGCCACTTCCTAAAAGGCTGTCTCTGGCCTATCTTGTCGTCACATTACTCCCCTGTGTGTCATCTTTTTGCAGCTGCCAGTCCTGCACTCAGTGAAGCTTTCATATTCCATCTCAGTATCTCTCTTTTATAACCTAAATGTTTATCCACAAAATGCTTTCTTTCTGCTTTGCCTTCTGCCTCCCACACAGGGCCATCTGGATCCGAGATAACAGATCACCATCTGCACCCAGACTGCACACGGTAGCCCGACCCAGTCCTCTCTATGGGCCTCCAGAAGGAGGATCACTTTGCTCTGCATTCTTGACCAAGGCCCTCCCACCCGACAGTACCACTGTATGTGTCCATACTGAAAAACAGTTCATGTGCTATTTGCAGCTGTACCGTACGACAACTTGAGCACTCTGTGAACCATCGACGACAAGGATTTTCAAGCACAAGCTAGAAGCTGTAGTCAATGCGAGTCACGCTGTGCTGGAAATGTTGGCGGGTTATTGTTTTGTTTCATCTTCTCTTTCTATAGCCTTTGTTAGGTTTATTACCAACACCAGGGAGGTGAAAGGATAGTGAATGGAAAATTTCAATGTTTAAAAGATATCGATAGTCGTACATAACATTGTGGAGCCATTATTGGGAAGCTGCATGGAAAACCTTTCTGTCGTCTCAACAACAAGGGACATTTGGTCTCAAGCCTGCATGTAGTGAAATCTAAGTATAGTGTTTGCTTCTTAAACTTGACAGCTGTCTTATATAGAAATCCTTTAACCTAACATTAAAAGGGCCTTTTTTAATCAAAAATATCATTATGTAAACAATGACCACCATACCATGTTTTTCATCACCATTAAAAGTGCTTGCCTAGGCCTTATTTTGTATTATATTTAAGTGATTAATTTAATGAAATTACTTAATTGGTAAGATTGGTAGGAATTGCATTGGCGTCTCACCTGAAACATTAGTTGATCAAACCCACCCCTGAAATCGTTACAGTTGTAAAACCATTAACTGCCACGACTGAGCAAAACCAGCAGGCTTGGGCCCTCAGATGTTAGTGTTGGGTGTCTCTGAACGAGACCATCCAGACAACTGCAATAAATTTACTGGTATATTAGTTGCTTTGTAATTATACTGATTGTAGATTCAATTAAACAAGTTCTGTTTAAATGCATATCTTAAAACCACCATAAGCTTAATTTTAAAGGAAGCATTTTGAAAAACATTGTAAGCATAATTTTTATGGAGTTTAGTTAAACTCATGATTATTTGTGGCAAGATAATGTTCTTGGGAAAATAATCCGGATGGTTAGACTTCCTTTTTTACTTTTAAATGCCGTCTTCTTCAATCTCATGAAACACTATCATTTTTTGGAATTACATCCTTTTGGTTTTTAAATCAATAGCAAGTACTGCAATCTGGTTTACAATTTCATTTAATTATAATAAAACACAACCATATTGCCGGTTCTATGTCAGTCATCTTCTATATTGTTTCATCCTGTTAAAGGTCATAGGGAAGCCTGGAGCCCCTCCCAGAACACATAAGGTGCAGGGCAGGGGACACCAACCCACACTACAGACAATTTAGACACACCAATCAACCTAACCTGTATGTCTTTGGATTGTGGGAGGAACCTGGAGAACACACCCCAAGCACAGGGAGAGCATGCAATCTCTCCAAACACAGACCCAAGGCAAGAATCAAACCCCAGGCCTGGAAGTGCGAGGTGACAGTGCTAACCACCACACCACCAAGGCAGCAGTTGTATGGTATTCTATCAAATGAGTATAATGCTTTCAGGCAAAGTTTTCACTGTTGTTTGTTGTCGAAACAGTAGGGAGAGAGGGAAGGAGCAGGCATTCACCTTTCAGTACTTAGAGAGCTAGTGCATTGCTTAGGGATGCATCTGATGAGTGGGCTAGGATTTAAACCAGGAGACTTCCACACCCCAGCCTAACACACTACCTACTGAGCCACTAGTCTCACATCTGCTTGTGTTGATGTTGTTTGCTGCAAAGTTTATTAATCTCATGCAGTCAGCTATTTATAAAAATGGTTAAATCAAAGAAATGTAGATTAAGTACACTGTTCTTCAGTATACCATCCATTTCCCACCTGTATATACATTGCAGGGTTGCAGGTGGCCAGGCAGACTATGGCACCCCATGCAGTGTTAATTTTCACAAATTTTGATTTAGCTTTTGTCTTCTGAATAAATAGCATTTTGGTTTTAGTCACATTTTAGTCAATTATTGTTAGTTTTTGTTTAGTTTTAGTCAACAAAAACTAAAGTAATTGTAGTTGACAAAAGGTTTTTGTCAACAAAAAAGTCAGAGATAGAAACTAACATACTTTAACAATTACTGGATGTTGGCAATTCTCAGTTTAGACTGAAAAACACATCACTATGTGTATTTTTCCAGAATCTGCACAACTAGAAAGAAGCTATACCAGTGATTTCACAAACCGCCAATGCATGTTTGTTACTTCAGTGAACTACCTTGTTTACCTCAATTATCATATTATGGATGACGTCTGAATCTTCAAACATTAAGAATGGAAAAGGGTGGTCGCTAAATTGTTTAGTTGTTTGTTTACAACATTTTCATTTTATTTTTCATCATTAAAGTAATGTTTTTATTTAGTTAATGTTTTGCTTTTGTCACAGAAAGAATTACATTTATGAATATTTTTCATCAACAAAATGAACACTACCTGGATGGCGCACCAACCTATCACAAGGTAGTAAACATGGAACCTATACTATCTTCTTTATAGATGCTTTACAGTTGAATCCCAGCCAGTACCTCAAAATAATGTGGGATTTTAAACTACCTATTGCTCTATGAATTAAGGCTTTAGCCTGAAAATACCAAACTATATTCATGTAAAAAGGACAGTGGTGGAATTTTATGTGCATTTTTTTCCCAATTTAAGATAGCATAATCTGAAATTAGACTATTTGTTATAATCTATTAAAGATCATTTAACAAATTATAGCACATCCATCTGAGGGACAGTAAAATATCTTTAGTGTGCTATGACCTCTTAATTTAAAAGTATTCTGATATCAGCGTATACACAGGCTAAAAAGAGAATTAGGGGAATACTGTACGTTTTTCTCTTTAAGTACTAATGAAACCTAAAGGTAAAGAGAAAAATGAAAACACTGAATTTATTCCTCACTGCTCAGATACAGCATAACAACATAGCTGTATGCAAATGACTCGACACTCCAGGTCAAATGACAACTTCACCAAAAATGTTTCGAGTTTACATATAGACCTTTTAATCATTAATGTATTTTGTGTAATCACACATACAGAAGTAGGTCTTAATCAAAGGGCAGGCCTATTGTACCAATTTGCATAGAAAAAAACATTTTTTCAAATGTGATTATTTTTATTTAGTGATCAGTTATCAACATATTTTAGGTGAGCTGTGTACCAAATACTGACTAAAGAAGTACAGTATACCCCAAAATTTTATCTTTTAATCAAGAACTAAAACAACCACAGGCATAATTATATATAGTGTAAAGGCATAAAATAGCTTAATTGAACTATAAATCAATGAAAACATGCCTTGACGAGCAAAATGTTATTAGGTCTCACAGTTTCAACAATCTCCAGAGCTTACAGAGGACCTAATTTGATTTTTAATGAAATCATCTGTTGCAGGTGGGCAAATCTTTCTGATGCCACAAAATACGTCATCTGAGCGCAACCGTAAACATTAGCAATTTTGTGACGGCTGAGTGACTGTACGTCTCTGGTTCATTAATAAGGAAAATGAGGTATAACTTGGTCACGTATCATAAACGGCCCACCAAGAATACAGTACGTGAGGTAATGACTGGAACAGGTATTTTTTTTATGACTAACGCGAAAAAACCATGCTTTTAAAAATCGTCTAAATAATAGTTTAAATAAATCGCTTCCTGATCATTTTAAAAACACCAATAAATTACTATTTGATAATCACTAAATATTACAGTATAGTTAATAGTATCTATTAATTATTATTAGACAATAATTTAGCTAATAACAATCAAGGATTTTAAACGATGATTGGAAATCCAGTGAATGAGAAGATCCCTTCTGTTTTTCCTTGTTTATACTCTGACGCCAAGGCACAGAATTACTTATAGTGATGAGAAGACCGCACTTAACCGTCGTCATCAAGTGGTGTAAACGAATTACACGGAGACAGCACCACTGGAAGCGCCTTTTCCCCCCTCAACTTCAAAAGCCAGATATACCTTCTGGCTTTTTAGAAGTCTCTGATGTCCCCTCAATGCATTATAAGAATATTATCTTTTCATGTTTTAGAAGCGCCGAATTTTGGTTAAAAACACGCTCGATCACATACACGTCCATTAATGTAATCAAAAGCGAGTAAAACCCAGACTGACGAAACCCAGAACACACAACCAGCGAATCATCGACACGTGTATAGAATACATTTTCGTGCTTTAATCACAAAAAGTTTATATTCTTTTTTTTTTTTTTGTGTGTGTGTGTGTGTGTGTGTGTGTGTGTGTGTGTGTGTGTGTGTGTGTGTGTGTGTGTGTG